>ML815452.1:117593-140615 GCA_009831015.1 Picea engelmannii | reverse complement strand
GATCTACAAGGAAATGGTTGAAAATGAGATGGATTCAAGAATCAAATGCTTAAGATCGGATAATGGAGGAGAATTCACCTCAAAGGAATTTATGGACTACTGCAACAATCATGGAATAAAAAGACAATTCTCCGTCGCTAGGATACCTCAACAGAATGGAGTTGTTGAAAGAAAGAATAGGACAGTACAATAAATGGCTCGAACAATGATAATGGATTCAAAGTTGACAGATATTTTTTGGACACAGGCAGTGCATACAACAGTTCACATTCAAAACAGAGTAATTCTCAGAAACAACATTGATAAAACTCCATACGAGCTATGGAAAGGAAGACCAACAAATGTGAATCACTTCAGAGTTTTTGGAAGCAAATGCTACATCAAAAGAGAAGATGGCAGAATGGGAAAGTTTGACTCTCGTGTGGACAAAGGAATACTTGTTGGTTACTCAAGTATAAGGAAAACATACAAGTGTTACAATCTAAGATTAAACAAAGTTGTGGAAATCATCAACGTAACAATTGATGAAACATGCATACCATAATCAAAGAAAGAATAAAACAAATCAATGGAACAACTTTTTGAAGAAGAAGATGAAAAAGAAGAAGAAGAGGAAGATGAGGATGAAGATGAAGAGAATCTGACAGAAGTAGAAGAGCAAGTTCAACAAGTATCTCCAAAGACACCTAGAAAACAAGTACATAAGAATCATCCTTCAGATCAGATTATTGGAAACAAAGATGAAGGAGTTGAGACTAGAAGAAAAATCCATTCACTAGAACAAACACACCTAGCACTCTTATCTACAATTGAACCAAACTGTTTTGAAGAAGCCAACAAGGATGAATTTTGGAATAAGGCCATGGATGAACAATTGGATCAAATAGAGAAAAATGACACTTGAGAATTGGTTCCAAGACCAAAAAATAAGAATGTGATCGACACATAATGGGTTTTCAGGAATAAATTGAATGAAGATGGTCATGTTACAAGGAACAAAGCTAGATTGGTATGTAAAGGATATGCACAGATTGAAGGAATCGACTTTGAAGAGACATATGCCCCAGTTTCCAGAATGGAAGCAATCCATTTTCTTTTAGCTTATGCATGATCCAAAAATGTTAAAGCATATTGGATAGACGTAAAATAAGCTTTTTTGAATGGGGAACTTGAAGAAGAAGTCTACATTGAACAACCAGAAGGATTTCAGTTGTCAGAGAACACAAACTATGTGTGTAAATTAAAGAAGGCCTTTTATGGTCTAAAACAGGCTCCTAGAGCATGGTACTCCAGACTGGATAAGTATCTACAACAGGCAGGGTTCAGAAAAGAAAGTGCAGACAACAACCTCTACATCAAGGTAAGTCAAGGCAATATTTTATTAATTGAAGTTTATGTTGATGATATTATTTTTGGTAGTGATGATGACATGTTAAGCCAGAAATTTGCAAAAGACATGCAGAGTGAATTTGAAATGTCATTACTTGGAGAACTATCCTTCTTTCTGGGACTTCAGATACGTCAAAGCAACCAAGGAATTTTTATTTCTCAAACCAAGTATATAAGAGAAATGCTAAAGAGGTTCGGAATGGAAGATTGCAAACCAGTTATCACTCCCATGCAAACCAGTTGCAAGTTGAGAAAAGATGATGATTCAAAGTCTACAGATCGGAGGAAATATAGGTCAATGATTGGAAGCCTACTATATGTGACAACATCCAGACCAGATGTAATGCAGGTAGTTGGATAGGTGACACAATTTCAAGCAGAACCAAAGGAATCACATGTATTAGCAGTAAAGAGGATCTTCAAATATCTCAAAGGAACAAAAGAGTTTGGATTATGGTATCCAAAAGGAAAAGATCTATCACTTATGGACTACACAGATGCAGATTGGGCAGGTTGTATTGATGACCAACGAAGCACCAGTGGAACAACGTTCTACTTAGGAGAGTCTTTGGTATCATGGTTAAGCAAGAAACAACATCGGTATCTCTATCTACAGCCGAGGCAGAGTATATTGCAGCAGCAGTAGGTTGTAGCCTGAGAAACTAGGAGGTTGGAGCCTTCTTCCAGTTGCAGCTGGAAAACAAAGGAAGTTGGTGCTTCTAATGAATGCAATTCTTCAAGACATATAAGAAAAAGAATTCCGTGGTTTTCTCCCGATTTGGGTTTCCACGTAAAACACTGGTGTATTGTGCATGTGTGTGATTGTTTATTTATTACTGCTCATTATTGGATAATAATTCTACATTGATATAACATTTGAAGAAAAAGGATTATAATTACGTTATTACTGATTCACCCCCCTCTCAGTAATTCAACAAGTACCTCTTTATTTTTACGCAAGCTTGAGGAGGATAACATATGCTTGTTGATGTAAGCTCATCCTTTGGATGAGTCCCTCAGAGTATGTGTTGGGCCCGAGATATGATCAATTTTATGACATTTATTGTACACTTTTTTCGAATGTATATATGTGTTTTTCATGTTTTGAAGGAGATTTTTGAAGAATTTCATGATAAAACGGTATGATCGACACTCAGTACGTATAATTCATGTTTAATGATTGTATCGAGTGTAATTCATCATGTTTTTATCCTTCCTAGAGCTAATTTATGTTTTTCTGGTGTTACAGGGCAAAAACGAACTACATTTCTAGTTTCGACACTTGATCCGACACTCATTCCAACACTCGTTTCGACACTTGATCCGACACTCCATCTAGCACCTCTTCCTGCACAAAAACGTAGGGTGACTTGGCGATTGTGGTATTGGCGGCCAGTGATGGGAAAATCGGGCACGTGGGTTTTGTTCATAATTGTCCCCTCTAGCTATTGATCTCCTGACAACTCAGATTCAGTTGTTCAAAGAGGGCGATTATTGGCTTGCTCTATTTCGATAGTTAGGGCACCATTAATAAATTTTACCAATTTTAGAAGTGGTTCAAACCTCTCGTGGTCGACCACTTGGCATGTAAACATTATAAATACCACTAGGATGATCAGAAGATTGTTAATCAAGTAGAAAAGCCATTAGATTAGAGACAAATTCATTTTTCTCTGTTTTGGTATTTTACATTGCCAGAATTGTGCCAGAATTATGTTTTCAAGATTTCATGGTGAACTCGCCTTGTTAAGTTCGTGGTGTGCTTGTAGGAGGTAGCCATGACTTGCTGGGGGGCCCACCAACAGTCTGGTGATTGTTCTTATGTTTATTTATGCATTTCTTAATTCAAATTGCTCTTTCTTATTTCCTGTATATGCATATTTTTATTTAATTAATTAGTTTGCTGTAGGTTACTGTTTTACTTCTCTTTTGCAGGTTAGATGATGATATGTGTTAGTATGTGTTGATTTTATAGACTAGGAAAAGACTTGCAAGTCTCTATCTCTCTATACTAACCCTCTGTGCAATTAGAAAGTCAATATATTAACCTCATGTGCATTTAGATGTTAAAATTATGTTTTGATTTATGGTTTTATAATCAAGTTGAAAACAATTTTTTTAGAATAAAATAGAGTTTTATTTGGGTTTCCTTTGTCAGGGATTTTGATAGATGAATAGAATCAGTTCTAGTTTTAATCATAGCTTGCTTATCTTAGTTTATATAGATCTCGTCTAAATTAGTTGTTGGTTAATGTAGATTGCTCATTTACTTTTTATATCATGTTTTAGTCTCTGTGTTCAATTGCTCATTTGCTTAATTATAGTTTGAATTATTAGTCTAGACATAGCATGGTTTCATTTATGTAATTTCCTTTTCTAGAATTGAATTGCAATTATATTTCTTAGTTAAATGATTGAGTTAGGTATGAATTTTGATTACGTAACCTAGAAGTAGAATGATGATCTCATTATGATGTTAATGGTTTATACATGAATATGCAGGGTATTTAACATTATCTTTGTCATGGCTAAATTCTCGTTGGATTGTTTAATACATACCTTCCATTTTTCCATTGAGATTAATATTGGGTTTATACCACTCAAATTGTCATTTGTTGTCAAGTGCCATCGAGATATCATCCATCACCATCGAAGGCATTCACACAACCACCAACATTATATTTGAGTGTTTCATAGATTAAAGATAGTTTCTTTCTTTCACATGATAGAATATAGTTTTATCATCATTGTAGGGTAGTTAGTCTTTTTCTTCAATAGATTTAAGAGCAGTTTTTTTTATCATAAATTAGGCATTTAGTTGGTAGTCCTTCTTGCTTTCAATAAAATTAATTTCCTTTCATGCATTAGAAATAATTTTGCATCAAGCATTTAGTCCACTTGCCTCTTAGGCTAGATAGTTGTTCAATGAGAAGTCTTTGCTTACTTGTCTATTTTCTTTAGTAGGTTAGTTAGGTGTCTTTTCTTACTTGTCTATTTTCTTTACAGGTTAGATAGGTGTCTTTGCTTATTTGTTCATTTATTTTCTTTCATAGGGTAGTTGCTCATTGAATGTAGGTTGGCAAGTTAAGATAGTTTGCTTTTGTCATTTTCTTATTGATATGCTTAGGTAGTTGCTTTTGCTTATTGTCATGAACTAGTTGCTTTAAAGTAGGGTTTTCACTTGCTTTTCTTAGAATCATCCATCAATCCTTGGCCCAAAAATAATTAGGTTAAATAGTTCCAATTTGTTTAGTAGGGTTTGCTCATTAGATAGTTTTGCTTTAGTAGATCAGCCTTAGATAGCTGCTTTCATTAGTTAGATTATACTCCTACCAACCTTTTACCTTTGGCATATATTTTTCTACAACTCTAAGTTTACTTACCCCGGGTTGACAATTTAATTGAGGGTAGTTTAGTGTCTCTTTTAGTACATATAAATCACCTAACATTTTGGCACTGTTGTCGGGGACTTGTTAAACATACTATTAGGTGATTTAACGAACCCTAAGAAGGAGTGGTTCAGTCCCATATGGGTCTTTCTATGTTTGTTTAACGAGTCCAAAGAGAGAAAACTCAGGGGTTTTTCATGTCTAGAGAGTCTGAAAAACACTTAAAGAGAACTCTCTCAGTTCATTTTTTGTAAATTAGTTCGACGAGACCAAAAAAGTGATAACCTACCGCCCAATTGAATGTTTTCTTCAAATACTTTTACGAGCGTGAAAAGAACAAGGTAGCTCGACAATATTTTCATTTTTATAGAGAATGAAAAGAGCTTAAAGGATATTCCATGGGTTTTGTTTTTCATGTTACCATGACAAGTACGAAAAGATGATAAAAGTATACTCGGTTGCATTCTCATTGATTTACAAGTGTGAAAACAAACAAAGACTGAGCTCAAGGTTTTTCTTGAAAAACCTAAAATGTATTTGTACATGTGACAAATGTAAAAACAAATTAATAAAAGTATCTGTATTCCATCGTTCAGGCTCTTAGATCATTCATCTACGAAAAAATACAACACTCGCAATACCAATAGAACATTAGGTTTTAGGTAAAAATGAATAAAATAATATAAAAATTCAATATAAAGAGTAAAAAGTGAATAAATATAGGTGAAAACCCCTTTTTACCATTTCATTGTCATTTTAACCAAAACTTGTCCAAAAACCATTTTTTACCTCAAAATTACTCTGTCGATTACGGGAGGTACAGAAAACTATTTGACGAATGATTTCCACCAAAAATGTAATCTCCTTGTCCTCTGCCTTTTCCATGGATTAATTTTCTTTTTCACTGGTTAAAAAATAGATTTTGAGTTGATTTTTAAGACGGTAGGTGCACGCAAGAGCCGCTGTCGGTGGCGTATATTGGGCCCTACGAAAACCATAGGTTTCCACACGAATCCTTTGGTTCACCTGCGGAAATTACGTACTGTGTAAAAAATCCACCTGCGGTGGGCGAAACTCAAAATTTCGTACACATGATTAACCAATAAAAAATTACCAAGGATGTGAAATAAAGATGCGAACTTTCTTCTTATGGCTTCACTGCAGGTATTGACCATCAAAATGTTGGAGTGGAGAGAGATATAACATGGGGACGATGATTTAATCACTGGGAATGACCCAGGCACAGTTAATACCCTCCGACAATGCGGGCTCCTGAAATTCTTCAAGATCCAGGGCATGAGAGCCCAACTGAGGTTTCTTGAGTACTTGGTCCATATGTGGGATGTGGATCAATAGGTGTTTCATGTGGGAGCCAACATAATCTCCCTAGATATCGAGGATATCTATTTTTTGACGAGATTATCAAGTCATGGATCCCATGTGACATTGACAAGAGGTAGAGGTGGCAGTCTACCAATGAGTGAGTACGTCTGCCGATATTGTGATCTCGAGGCTGAGAGAAATAATGACAAGGTTTCCATTAGGGGTGTATGGGATTTACCCTTACAGACTATTTTGTTCACTATCTCACATATGGTAGGGAGTGCATCTCCTCACATGGCCCTCCATAGTTATTTTCAATATGCAGTGGAGTACATGGAGCCCCGGGTATTTAACTGGTCGGATGGGGTTCTTCGCAGTATGAAGAAACAACTGACAAAGTGAAAGAAAGGTGAATTGAAATAGTTCAGGTACATATATATTTTAGTTTCCTTCTTCCTTGAGAGGGTTCCACACTTGCGCTTACAGGTAGAGTGGGGCTTGCCAGCCCCACGAGATCCAAGGATGAAAATATGGTGTGACCTCATGGATTGACACATAGCGAGCCCCATTATCAAATACAATGACGTGTTCTTCAACTAGTTGAGGCCTCCACCATTGATGGTAGACGACTATGCGTATTTCGACTTGGATTTCAGAGGTGACCCAGACTTGGTTCTGCCTGAAGATTCTCAGTGGGGGGATCTAGGTAAGAAGTAATTTTTTGGTTTTATAATAGTTTTGTAAATTTTGAAATATGAAATGTTTTTATATGTTTTTAATCCGAGGACTAATAAAAAACTCTTTGAAAATGCAGATGTAGGGCCACACCGGGCTCCAGGCACATCCTCCATCTAGAGATGAGGGGAAGCAGTTGAGGCAACATGATGGGATGCTTGTGACTACAAGGAAATCGAGCAGAACCTGGTGGGGTTGACAACAGATGTCCCAGACATCTCTATCGATGAGATATCGAGACATTATCAATGCCATACTGTGGACGCATATGATTCTATTAGTAAAATTCTTCGTAGGGTAGCACAAACAATTGTGTGTTATCGTTAGCAACATCCGTGATGCTATTTTGTATATGAAGCCATGTGCTTCACATTTTGATATTTTGGTCTTCGGACAAAATCTTTTTGTAAAACATTTTTATCGTTATATATACATAAGGGTTCTACCAACTTACTTTCCTTTATAGACAAATTGTGGTTGGATTTATAAATGTCTCAAATGTCTATCTAACACATAATTATCTAATGCATCAATTAATGTATTTAGACATCTAGGAATGTGTTGATATTCAATATAATCAAAATTACGTTCCAAGAGGCGAATTCCTAAATATACCCTTAACAAAGTAGGACTTCGGATAGGATAGACATTACTTAAATGTAGTACTACTAGCTGTGAATCAAATCGTACAACTAGGCGAAGGACTCTAAGTGAAATAGTGTCGGTCAAGAATTCAATGACTGCACTATATTCCGCGATATTGTTAGTTGCACGATTGAGACAAACAATGTGTAGACTGATTAATTCATTTGTAGGTGCGTAGATTTCCCAAAAAACAGATGCTAAGTTTTGAGTACTACGAATAACGCCATCGACGAAGCCAATATAGGGTAGCGAAGACACCGACATATGGAAACCAAGCACAATGCAAGGTAAGCAGTTGGGGGTCGAAACCAAATAACGAAAAATAACACAAAAGTAGCACACAAGAGTATGATACAGTAAAAAATACAAGCACTCATGAAAGGATAAACTAAGCATAGTACTTCTTCAAGTAAAGCCCATTTTTGGGTTCACTCAAAGGAATGCCATCATAATCTACTAGCTCATAGGCTCCCTTCTCCAACACTCATTTGACGATATAAGGGCCTCGCCACATAGCTTCGATTTTTTCGGCCCCTAGTAAATTAGGATCTTCTTCATAAAGGAGAACTAGATCATATTCAGAGAAAACATGTGGCTTAACATGCTTTTCCTATTGGGCTTTGATGTTTTTTTTCTAATTTTCAATAACCAGGGTGGCATCACGATGGGTTTCATCTAATTTCATCAGATACAATAGATGTTCTTCTTCGACAGAGGTGTTTGGGAGAAGTTCAACGACTAGCTTCAAAGATGGTATCTCACATTCAATCGACAGGACAAATTCGATACCATACACTAATTGGAAAGGTGTAAATCCTGTGACAGACTTCACGGATATCCGATAGGCCCATAATTCTTAAAATAACATTGTGTGCCAACTTATCTTGTGAATTCCTATTATCCGTCGAAGCATGGTGATAAGAACTTTTTTTATCGCTTCAACTTGGCCATTGGCCTGCAGGTAGTAGGGGGTTGAGTTTTCATGTCGAAGACACAAATTTTTGGTAAGCTCAAACATCATGAAATTTTGAAAATGGCTACCGTGATCAGTAACGATAGCTTGCGGGATTCCAAATTGAGTGATGATGTGATTAAATATGAACAGGGCTGTAGTTTTTACGGTATTATCGAATGTAGGCATCACCTCGACCCATTTTGTGAAATAATCCATGGCTACGATGATGTATCCATGCCTTCCAGTCGAGTGAGGGTTACATGTCATAAAGTCAATGCCCCATTTTGTGAAAGGACCAATGAAAAATACAGGGTGTAAAGTAGCGAGGTGAGATCTTATATTGTTATTGTACGTTTGACAAGCATGGCACTTCTGGACGACAGTTATATAGTCTTTAAACAAAGAAGGCCAGAAGTACCCTGCTCGTAAGATATTTTGGGCAGTGTCATACCCAGACATATGAACACCACATGCTCTAGAGTGGAAATCATTCGAATCTTTCTCAACCTCATCATAGGTGAGACATCGTCAGAAAATAGAGTCAACACCTCGGTGGTAAAGAGTGTCACCGAGAATTATGTATTGATGGGATTGATACTGTATACGACGACGGTCTGTACTAGAAAGGTTGGGCTGGAAAGTTTGAGTCTGGAGATAAATCATAATATCTATGTACCAAACATCATCATAATTGATCAGAAAAAGGGATTCATCAGGTAATGAATCCTCTGCCACATTTTCTGTCTCAGTTGAGGGAAGGTCACATATCAATTCGGAAAATACCAAAGATTTATTAGACTTAGCATGTTCAAACTCTAAGTTGAACTCCTGGAGAATCACTATCCATTTGGAGTACTTTTCCTCTAGAAATTGGTGTGTAAGGATATGCTTCATAGGGTTGCAATAAAAAATGACAATGGTCTTGCGTAATAGGATATAGTGACGAAAATGTTGGACAACTTGAATGGCTGCCAAGGCCAGTTTCTCCACATGTAGGTATTTGGCTTCGGTAGTCATGAGACTCTGACTCAAATAATAAATTACATGTTCGTCGTGTGAATCATCTTCTTGGACTAAAACCATGGAAATGGTAGAGTCTGAAGAAACGAGGTAAAGGAAATAGTCTCGACTATAATATGGTGGGAAAAGCAGTGGTGTACGGGTTAGGGAAAGTTTCAAATCTTCGAAGTCTTTATTAGCAGTCTTGTCCCATACGAATTCGTAAACTTTCTTCAACAGTCGAGTAAATCCTAGCATTAACTCGGCGTAATTGGGAATGAATTGACGCAAAAATTTTGCCTTCCCTTGCAAACTTTGGAGCTGGTGTAGTGTAGAAGGAGGAGGTAGATTAAGGATATCCTCAACCTTCAAAGGGTCCACCCTAATTCCATGAAGTGACACAATAAAACCCATAAGTTGGTCGGACTCCATACAAAAACCACATTTGTGTGGGTTTAAACGTATACGATAGCGAAGGAAAATGGCTCAGAGATGAGCCGGGTGATCTTGGCGACACATGGAATGCGTCGGTAGATAATCAAGATATGGTTATATGATGTGCTTGATATCATGAAAATCATAAGACATGGCACGTTGAAAAGTCGCACCAACGTTATTCAAACCGAAAGGTAGTTTCTGGTAGGAAAAGGTACCCCAAGGACAAATGAAAGCAGTTTTGTGTTGATCTGCGGGCAACATGTTAATCTGATTATAGCCAGAGAAACTATCCATTCAAGAGAATATTTCACTCCCGGCACAATCGTTGACAATCTGTTCGATGAAGGGGGTTGGAAAATTGTCCTTAGGACAAGATTTGTTGATATCCCTATAATCGACGCATACGCGGATCATGCCTTGTTTTTTTTTTTACCGAAAATAGATTGGATACCCAATTGGTTAAAGCCATAGGATAGATAAATCTAGCCTTGAGAAGTTTTTCAACTTTGAGCTTGATAGCGGTGGATTTATGAGGGTGGACCGAGTGAAGTCTCTGCCGAATGGGTTTAGCATCCAGATAGGTCTTAATTTCATGCACAACAATATCGGGGTCAATACTCGACATCTCTTCATAGATACAAGAGAAAACGTCACAAAATTCTTGAAAAATAGCTTTATAAGTGACGACTTCATCATTGGAACAAGTGGCTCCAATGTGAACATTTTCGACAACTCCAGGTTTAATGGATATGTCAAGGGGAACGGTGGGTGAAATGTTACTCAAGTTCTCTTCGTAAATCACACCGTGTGTTAACTCGAGAACAAAGGAAATGACAACAACGGTGGACATAGTTGAAATCCATTGGTAACTCTCTATGGTGTGCTGCTCTAGGAAGATAATGGAACAATGATGTCCATCATCCCATGGGGTGTCTTCCATGGACATAACTGACATGATCATCTCATCCATAGGAAAGATGACGTGAAATAGATCGAGAGATGAATCACCAAGAGAGGGAGTGGAAGGGGTTGCCTATTGAATGGCTTGATAAGTGGATTCAACCAGACTTAAGGGCATTTGTTCTCCATAGCGAAGATAATCACTGGGGTCAAGTACTATCCACGGGTCATGAGATGTAGGGGTTTCATGAAAAGAGGTGGAAATCATGTTGATTGAGGTGACAAAAGGAGGTGGAATATCGGGTGGTGGGATTGGGAATGTACCCATCAAAGTTGAATCTTTTAGAAGACCCACACCGACATTCTCATACTCGGGAGGTGTCTTTGAGATGAATGGTACATTTCTAGTAAGAGAATCAGAGTTAAAAAAGGCCAGTTGGTCAACGGTAACTACTTTTCCTTGGTGTGGGAAACATAACACGTAGAAAAGTGTGGACACAAATGCATGCATGGAATCAATCCAGCTACGACCAAGTAAGAGGTTATAGTCAAGAGGCACATCAAAGACCTCGACCTCGACCTCGACTGATTTGCCTTCCAACGTAATAGACAATGAGGGAAGAACATCATAGGGTTTAAAACCAGAACCATTGAAGGCCTTAAGTGTATTGTGTGATTCAGTGAGGGGAGGAGACCCGATGGCTTTCCAATAGGTAATAGACATAACCCATGTCGAGGCACCCTCATCAAAAACGGTTCTACAGATACTCTTGTTTTCTATGACAACTTCAATCTGAAACACTAACTAAGGGGGTAACCTTGGAATGTGATATTCCAGATCAAATATTATCAAATTCTCATCTGTGGGATCAATTCCACCGATGGACTTTAATAGTGCCTTCTGTTGAGTGAGACAACTTTGAAGGACTTCGAGTGTTGACATTGCAGAGGGTGCTTGCGCAAGATCTTCTACAATACTGTAGTTTTGAGTAGCCCGCGCATGAGGATTAAAGGAAGACTTTCGAACAACGCCCTTTAGGGGGGGGGGGGGGGGGGNGTATTGGGACCCGATCATTTGAGATGAAGAGGACTATTGGTAGGTGAATTTGAGGGAGGTGGTTGAACCAATGAAGGTGGTATATCGTCAACTTTCTACTTTGAGGGAGAGTAATCTTTGGCCTGAGTTGCGATGGCAACATCATTCTTTTTTGAATCACCAGTACACATAAGGACATACGAAGTGGTGGAAGGAGAGGGTTGTTCATGAATGAACAATTGGGCTTGCTGTTGAGAAGGGAAAGTTTGTGACAAAACGACAGGTGTGGGAGGATTTCCAGTCCCTTGAAGGAACTTAGTGACCTTGACACGTCTTGGACAATATTTTTTGTAGTGATCGTTACAATAGAAAGGATATCTTGGTTTATAGTTATCCTTATCATCAATAGGTTACATTTTGGATTTCTTGGATTGTGGATTATTATTTTTATCCTCCTTATTCTTACCCTTTCCTTTTTTAGATTTATTTTTGCTGATAGGGGTAGATTGAACGGAGTTAACCTCAGAAGTTTTGATGGTGGAAGGAGTAGGAGTTGGAGAACTTTGAACATTACAAGCAGTATATTTGGGATTGGTGTGAGAGGCATGCATGGATTGAGGTTGAGCATGGAAGGTGCCAATCACACCATCAGTCGCATGAGAAGCAGTAGGGGTTTTTGAGGTAGTGGTGGTACAAGGACAAGGAGCATCAGGGAGAAGGTCATAAAGAGTGCTCATTTGCGAATAAATGAGATCTAGGTACTGAGCACGATTGATCAACTACTCTTCAGTAACAACTCCACCCATGGAAATATCACGAGATATTTTATTCACGAATGATTTGGTGAACCATTCAGACATTAACTAATCAGGAAGGTCGAGTTTGATCAAATGTCATCTTCGTATCCACTCATGGATGTGATCGAAAATATGAGTGGCCGAAGATTGCTTAAAGGAACTCAAAATCTCGGTTCTTGTCTCGTAGTGGATTGGCAATTGGTAATGTGTGAGAAAATCCATATCTAGGGTATTGAAGTTGTTGAAGAAGCCTTGTGGTAATTCTATGTACCACTTTGCAGCCGAACCCGTAAGAGTTCATTGGAAGAGTCGTAACCGAATGGAGTCATCCATCAAAGAGTTGAACAAACACCAAAGGTGAAAATTCATAACGTGGTTTTTTGGGTCTTCTCCCGATTTACTGTCAAATTTGGTAATTTCAGATGGTAACTTGGTTGGTATAACATGCTAATGGGGAGAATGTGAGATAGGATCATTCAAGATTCTAGACAACTCGGGTAAATACAAAGTGGATAAAAAATGCAACTGTCTATTTACGTGAGGATACTGGTGACTTTGGGGAGGAAGTCCCATTGATATACCAGTAGGAGAGTAAGCAGTCTGCATGTAAGGCGAAGGTCTTGACAGATTTAGACGTGGATGTGGAGGCATGTAGCCCATAGGGTTGTGCTGATTGGAGATGTTCCCTTGAAAAGGGATACTAGAATGAACGTTCAAACCCCAAGTTGGATTTAACGAACCTGGATATGGCTGGCCAAAACTAGAGGGTACAAAAGAGGAAACTTGAGGATTTTTCCCCTCAGACGATTTTGGATTTCCCTGGATGAGAAGGTTCCAATATTGGGCTATCAATCTTGGTATGTTATGTCCATAGGGTGGGTTATAACGTCCAACTGGGGGTTCTCCTCCAAGTGAGGATTGTGCCCCAATTTGAGTTTGACCCCCAAATTGAGGTTTCTCCTCAGGGTTAGATTGGCCTCCAATGGGAATCTAATAACCAGAAGTGAAAGACTAAGTGGTGCCTCCAACTGGATTGGAGCCACTTGGGCCATATCCTCCAATAAAATGCGGATAAGACCCTCCAGAGAGGACCTGGGAAGGTGTTGGAACGAAACTGACAACAACATTGTACCCAGGAGGAACGAAAAGTGTAGAAGATTTGGATGGAACCTGGATGGAAATAGAATTATTCAAAGTGTGATACCCATGAGGAAGTGACGGGATAGGCCTAGACAAAAGTGGCGTACCAATGGGAGCTTGGTTAACCACTGTATTTTTGGTGGGAATAGTCGTAGCGTGTGGGACCATCGTAGAATGGGCCATCTGGAGAGAAATAATCGAGCTAGGACCAACTGACTATGTGTCTGAAATGACAGGGATATGGATAATTGTCCCAACAAAGTGATCTAGAGGTATCGTGTAGGTAAAAGACATTTCGGGCAATTGTGAGACAATAGGTGAATCATGGCCCACCCCCAAATTGTCGTAAAGGTCTTGCACCATGCATTGTGGGGATCCAAATATGTCAGTGGTAAAAAGATCTATAGGGCTTGTAAGGGGTTCGGTTGGTATTCCAAAAGTTTAAACAATAAGATCTCTGGATGAATTCAGTCGGAGAATACGTCTCTCGTATCCAGGAGGTATTTGGTAAGACTTTAGAGAATAAAAAATAATTCAGAAATTTTCTAAAGAGTCGGTTCTTTCCACTTGGGAAGTTGTGGTGTCCTGGACCTCACTCTATTGAGGAGAGTCCTCTGGTGGATCAGTAGGCAAAGGGTGACAACCTTCCAGATATTCTGGGGGTAGCACTTTCATTCTACATAAATGACGTATAGGGTCAATGTTGGTCGAACCAAATATTTTACGGAAAAAATCTATGTCCAACTATGGAAACAAACATCACTCGCTAATAAAATCTAGGAATCAAACCAAGAAAACAAACCTTCTTGTTTCGAAGTCACTAGTTGGTGATGAAATCCAACGTCGCGAATTCAAGACAAGAAGGGGCTAGGATAGAGCGGGTGGAAAAGTTACGTTGACGATCTTCTTAACAGACTTACACCCTGGTGCAAGATCCCACACATAATCGTGGGTATACCCTCCAAGGAGCCTAATTGAGTCTAGCCAACGTCGATTCCAGGTACCGTGAAGACTTTCCCCTCCACAATCACCTTGTGTAAGACCCTAAAAAGATAGGCTACTAAGGTTACCAAGAACAAAAGTGATGCCTGGGGAAATAGTCGATAGTACGATCCACTTGCAAAGGCATGGTATCTAGCCCGAAATCAACTCGAAATGATTCCACTCATCATTGTGGGTATACCTTTTAAGAGACCCCCATAGTACGCGTAATCTCTACAACAAGAACAACAAAGAAGGGTGAGTAACTTTGCTAGTCTCAATGTGACCTCAGGTTTGACCCTTGTGTGAGAAGGGCTTCCCAGGACAAAATGTTGCCAATGGATTTGAACACTCCTTATCACAAGATGGTACAATGTGTTTTATGATTTGAGGGTGTGCCTCACAACCTATTCCAAAGCGCTAGCCTAGCTAATGTTGGTGTAAAAGATCCCTAGAAAATAAAAGTTACAAATTAAATTTTATAATTATGTAGTGTTTTAGAGGTTGTTGTTTACACAAGAGCGATATGGAGATGAAACTAATGTTGTATGATAGTTTCACCCAATAATATGCAAGAAGAGATGAGTGATGCAATGTTTCAGCTCGATGAACTCTAATTACAGGAGGGAGAAAGTACTTTTTCAGAAACACGAAAGATACAAAATGTAATTTATTTTTCTTGAATGAACACGATTTCAAACAATCATAAGCAATGCAATTTCTCAATTTTTTCTCTTGTAAAAAAAAATTTTGACTGCAATTTTTTTTCTTATGAATGATTACTTAAAAGAATAAATGACTTTAAATTCTTCCTTTCTAAAACCAAATCATGTTTATAATGAAGAAAGGACAAGTAGTCAAAGAAAACATATACACTCAACAAATACCCAAATCAAACTTTCAATGAAGATAAAAGTAAAGATGACAAGAAAATGTTTCACTAAAGGCAAATGAAAATGAATTTCCAGTCACAAGCAATACAAAAAATGTAATCAATCCAAAACCTTAAATTCAATAAAATACATTTATCAATCAAGCACTCAGATCCACAATCAGAGATTATATCCTTGTTGATAAAAACCAAGAAGTAAAACTTGTAAAAATGACAAAGAAGGGTGTTCGATCTCTGAAAACCAATAAAAAACAAGTCTTAAACTCAGAAAATAGTCAGATACTGGCATCAAAAGTTCCTCCCAGGTGATCAAAGAAAAACTGTGTATCAAAATAAAAAAATATCCAATCCAAAATTTTTTACAGACACTGTCACAGCCCAGCGGTAGGGTACAATGAAGGAATCAAAGGTTTTCGCAGTCTAGCTATAGGGTAGGGTGCGAAAAGTCTGCACTGGTCTGAACAATCAGGATGCAGAAATCAGAGGTTTTCGTAGGCTATATGTGGGTTACAATGCATAAATGTCTGTAAACAAAAGAAAATTGGAAAAAGGACAAAGAGTCTAAGTGAAATTTCAGATCCAGAGAGTCTGGATGGATCCCCCACTGACTTAGAGACTGGATTAAAGTGAAAATAGGTAGGCTAAAGGCAAATGGACAGAAAAAAACCACAAACAAGTTGTATCCCCAGTGGCGTTGCCAATTTTGTTATTGGATAAATCTGTAAATGCAGACATAAACTAATCTCCCTAGATCCACCTAGATCTGGAACAAAACAAGACATGACATGATGCTTTCCATAAGTTATAATCATCGAATTTACTACCAAAGAAGAGATGAGTGACATACCTTTGAATATCACTTTCTTATATCTTTGTTGTCCCTGCTTCGCTCCGGTGCTCTTGTGAAATTGGATTTGGAATGACAAAAACCAACCAAAGTGAAAGAAACAATAGTATAGTCAATGAAAACTTAAACATGTGATCAAGGAGTCATGTAATAAAATCAGAATTATTTTATGGGAAATAAACATGCCATTGTTTTATATTAAGTAAAAGTGGAAGATACAACCAAACCGACTTGATGTCGCAAGTTCCCTTTCAGTGGCCCTTTGCTCCAACCAACACACACTTGCTCCGAACTTGCATGAAGATGATCCACAATAGCTTGATGGACAAGTGGAGACCTCAAACATCAATTGAAACATGATTCCTCACACAATATTCAACCTATTCCTTCATTAATTCCTTGCTTAATATTTCTTAACCTTTTCCATGAGAAACCATTCATGATATAGGAGAAAGAGAGGTGGTGAAAGGGATTAGGATGATCCCACCAAATCAGAGAAGCCAGTAGGATCCCAACCATACGGATGCCACCTTATATTCTAGAAGATCCCCTTCTAGAACCTTCGTTAACTTCATCTCTTTTCTTAGTCTTAAAGCGCCGCTGCATCCTATCTATAGAGCAACCTGCGAAAATTCCACAAGCCAGGTCAAGGACAGTCTATGGAAATTAGGAATTTCCACACTGTGTATTACTCCTAGCCCGCGACGTCCTTCTAAAAACAACTTTTGTATAGGGATAAACCAATTACTTTTCTCATGCAAAATATCCTTTTGAGACCCTGAACACATGCTTGTAGAAACATCACCAGGGTGACCAAAATAATGTGTAATAGCTGCTAGGCATGAGAAAGTATTTTCAATTACATAATTATTCTTCACATGCAGAAGGAAGAATTTCTATCTATCATCTCAAGGGAAAGACATCCATGTGGTGGGACCAACTTGTGCAGGTGCAACACATTAAAGAGAAAAATGTTACTTAGAAGTAATTTAAGAAGTATTTTCAAAAGAAATACTTGACTAAAAGATATTATGACAAGAAAATGAAGGAGCTCTTTGAACTCAAACTAGGGAGTATGGCCATACTTGAATATGAAAGAAGGTTTTTGGAACTGCATGTCTCTTTCATCAAGGATGAGACAGTTAAGATTCAGAGGTATTTGAGTGGGTTTCCATCATTCATCAGTGACAAGATAAATATGAACATCCAAAAACATTGGAGGATACCATAAGGCGAGCTAAATTCCTTTATGATCAACATAAAGGAAGACCTTCTTTCCAAAAATCTTGGGAATACAAGAAGAAATACAAGATGGAATAGAGAAAGAAGGGGACTAAGCCACCATTCTTCACAAATAATCCTCAGGGACAACCAACTTCTAGAGAACCCAACACGATTGATACAGGGGGGAAGGCCAAGGAAACCACCCATTCAATGTTGGGGTTGTAAGGGAAATCATATGTATAAGGATTGGCCTCACAGAGGTGAAAAAGTGAGACTTGTTCACAATGTATAGAAAGATGAAATAGTCGAGGACATGGGAAGAAATGTACCTAGTATCTATGCATCCCTGAAAAACAGGCAAGATGAGTTTCAGTCACATATGATTGAAGTGGAAGGTATGATCAACAACCAAACCATTGCTATTTTAATTTATTCAGAATCTAGTCATAGTTATATAGATCCTAAGATGGTGGAAATATTTCACTTGCCAAGAATAAGGCATGGAAAATCTTGGTTGGTGAAGCTGGATACCAGATCCAAAAGAAAAGTTAATGATATGGTTAAGTCATGTCCAGTAGACATGAATGGGATGAGCAACATTGCATATTTGAACATCTTGCCTTTAGGTTCCTATGATTGTCTAATTGGTATGGATTGGTTGGACCAACACCATGCTATCCTAGATTGTTATAATAAGTAATTTACTTGTTGGGATGGAGAAGGGAACCTAAGGACAGTACATGGAATTCCCAAGGAAATAGTTTCGAGAGAAATCTTAGCATTGTAGTTGAAGAAAAGTTACAGGAAAGGGTGTCAAATATTTGCAGCTCATATGGGAGAGAGACACCTAAAGATAGGGTGTCAAATATTGAATATTATGCAGTCCTAAAAGAGTTTGAGGATGTATTTAAAGAAATACCAGGATTACCCCCTTAAAGAGACATTGATTTCTCCATCAATCTGATGCCTAGAGAAGCTCCAGTATCCAAGACCCATTACATGATGAGTACACTAGAATTAAAAGAATTACAAATACAACTTGAAGATATTTTGAAGAAGGGGTATATACACCCAAGTGTGTCACATTGGGGTGCTCCAGTATTATTTGTGAAGAAGAAGGATGGAACATTGAGACTTTGCATGGACTTCAGGTAGTTTAACAAGGTAACTCTGAAGAATAAGTATCCTTTGCCAATGATCAATGACCTCTTTGATCAGTTTAAGGATGCAATAGTATTCTCCAAGATTGATCTCAGGCCAGGTTATCATCAGGTAAGAATTAAATATGAAGACATCAACAAGACTTCTTTCAGAACAAGTTATGGGCATTATGAGTTCACAGTGGTGCCATTTGGGTTATCAAATGCACCAACTGTCTTCATATGTTTAATGAATGGTATTTTCAGAAAATATTTAGATAATTTTGTCATTGTATTTTTAGATGACATTCTTATATATTCTAAGTCAAAGGAAGAGCATGATCAACACTTGAATACAATATTACATGTATTAAGGGAGAATCAGTTGTATGCCAAATTGATAAAGTGCCAATTTTATCAGAACCAATTCATTATTTGTCACATATCATATCAGAGGAAGGGATAGTAGTGGATATAGAAAATATTTAGGCCATTAGAGGATGGACAAAACCTAAGAACGTGATAGAAGTCACATCCTTCATGGGCCTTGCAGGATACTACAAAAGATTTATTGCAGGATTCTCAAAGATTGCACACCCGATCACTTCCTTGCAAAAGAAGGGAGTGAAGTTTTAGTGGACATTGGAGTGTGATAAGAGTTTCCAACACTTGAAGCATTTATTAACCAGTGCTCCAATACTAAGGATTGTTGATCCAAATGAAGACTTCATTGTATGCACAAATGCATGTAAAGAAAGAATTGGTGGATTCCTCAGTCAAAATGGGTATGTTGTATGTTATGTATCAAGGAAGTTGAAGGAGAATGAAAGGAATTATGCCACTCATGATTTGGAGTTGGATTCCATAGTGCATACCTTGAAGAGGTGGAGGAACTACCTCATGGGGAAAAGGTTTGAGTTGAGGATAGACCATAATGGTCTGAAATATTTATTTGAACAACCAACTCTAAATACCAGGCAGAGCATGTGGTTGGAATTTCTCGGTGAATGTGACTTTGATATAAAGCATATTAAAGGAAAATAGAACAAGGTAGCTGATGCACTTAGAAGAAGGGTGCATGAGTTGCATGCTACAACCATTGGCATGTACCAATGATATTTAGAGGACAAAGTCTTGGAGGCTGCAAAATCAGATTTGCTATACATAGAATTAATAACAAAATTACAACAAGGTATTTTGCAGCAGAAAAATGAAGACTACAAGCTCGAAAATGATGAAATTCTCATGTACAGAGGAAGAATTTATGTACCAAATTACCAAGAATTGAAAAATATGATATTCAGATAAATACATAATGTACCTTATGCTGGAGACACAGGGTATCAGAAAATTATTGCAGTTGTCAAGAGCCAATATTATTGGCCAGACATGAAGAAAGAAGTTGTTGAGTACATTGCCAAATGTTTGGAGTGTCAAAATGTCAAGGATGAACATAGACACCCAACTGGTTTGCTACAACCATTACCCATTCCTGAGTGGAAATGAGAAGTTGTAACAATGGATTTCATCACCAAACTACCCAAAACAAACAAGCAACATGATTATATCATGGTAGTGGTGGAAAAGCTTACTAAAGCTGCCCATTTTATTCCAGTAAATCTCACTCACAAGGCAACCAACATTGTTTATATTTATATAGAAGAATTTGTTTGACTGCATGATATACCCAAGACAATTATGTCTGATAGAGATCCAAAATTTACATCAAATTTCTGGAAGGGATTATTTAAAGGATTTGGAACAAATTTGAGTTTTAACACAACTTATCATCCAAAATCTGATGGACAAATAGAGATGGTGAATCAAGTGATTGAGGATATGTTGAGGATGTATGTGATGGATAAACCATCAAAATGGGAAGATTACCTACACTTAATAGATTTTTCTTATAACAATGGGTACCAAGCATCTCTAAAGATGATCCCATTGAGACACTTTATGGAAGAAGGTGCAACACACCTATAAGACAGGACAACCCAACAGATAGAGA
Organism: Picea engelmannii; assembly: GCA_009831015.1. NCBI lineage: Eukaryota > Viridiplantae > Streptophyta > Pinopsida > Pinales > Pinaceae > Picea > Picea engelmannii. The sequence goes on along the minus strand of ML815452.1, from coordinate 119,775 downwards.
AGTGGTTGGGCCAGAATTACTCAGGGAAATGGAAGAGTAGATGTCGAAAATAAAGCATAATTTAAAGGCTGCTCAAGACAGGCAGGAAAGCTATGCTGATAAGGGAAGAACTCACAGGGAATTTAAAATGGGTGACCATGTATTCTTGAAAGTGAAGGCCACAGAAGTTCTTTGAAGTTGGGAAAATGTTCAAAGTTGGCAGCTCATTATTGTGAGTTGTTTGAAATCATATCAAGGATTGGGCCTGCAGATTATATGCTTTCATTACCTTCATCAATGTCTATTCATAATGTATTCCATGTATCATTTCTCAAAAAGTTTATATCTGATGTTAATCATGTTATTGATTGGAATGTGATTTAGGTGGAGCAAGAAGGTGCTTCTCAAGTGCATCTAGTCTGCATACTGGACCGAAATATCAAGCAGCTCCAGAATCGAGCCATAGAGATAGTAAAAGTACAATGGACCCGATACGGTCCTCAGGATGAAACTTGGGAGCATGAGGATTCTATGTGAGAAAAATACCTGCATCTTTTTGAAGACTTTTTAAAATTTTGGTGATAAATGTATATATATTGCACCGAGGACAGTGCATAAATAAGTGGAGGGGAATGTAATACCCCAAGACTGAGCCCCAATTGAAATTTTAAATATGTTTTATAGGCTAGTGAGCCAGGTTATTATAAGACAAAAGGTTTATGTGATGATTAGGACGGAGAGCCTAGATGCTAAAGGCCAATGCACCTATTTTTGTATATGTAAACACTAATATCATTAATATAATTCATCGTTGTGTGTAGACCAACCACGATAAAAGAGTATGGGGTCTAAACTACAATAGGAAGGGAAGGGGGTGGGGGGGTGATCCAGATTTTATGAGAAGAATGAAATGACTACAGATTATTAACATGTGCTTATCAAAAAATAACAGAGATGCAGTAAAACTAGTTTTCTATTCAATAAGGAAATAAGTTGAAACTGTAAAATGTAGCGGAAACAAGCTTGCTGGAATGGTGGTGGCTTATCTCTGAGAAGAGACGTGACGACTGCGCTCATTCGCAAGAAGATTATTACAATGAGGCTCTGAAGGCATTTTTACAATAAAAAGGAATTCCAAAAACACTATACATCCAAAAACCTAATCCTAGGAGATGAAGCGCCAAAAGTCATGTGGGCCCCGTTTGGGTAAGTTAGTACATCAACTTCCTGGGGTTGTAACTTTTGCATACAATCTCCGTTTTAGGAGTATTATAGCCCGTTGGAAAGGTATCGTTGAGGAGATTCATTCTAGGCACCATAAAGAAGGAACTTACATATTGAAAACCTATTTTCCACAAAAAAACATTGTTTAGGGCTTCAAAACGACTTCAGAAGTGAACACTGCTAAAAATAGTAAATTACCAAAATTGGCAGAAAACTATTTTGAGCCATTTGGAAAAGGTGGGTGGCCACTGATATCCACCTGGAGCAATCCTCCCTCAGGAAGAAATTTTCTCCATTGCATTGAGGTCCCCCATCAGATGAGGAAATTTCTGCTGAATTTGGCCCTGGGTGAGCCACTTGCCTTGGTTCAGGAGTTGTTCTGCTTTGACGACTCGATAAAGATGGATCCTTTGCTGCCGAGTGATATTGATATATGTGTACACAATATGATCACTGGATTCTTGTTGTATGCAGTTGGGGTTGAGATCTATCGGTGTCAGCTGTTCTACTACTTCTGAGGTGTCCATTAATGGTGGGAAATAAGGGCAAAGGAGATCCACGTTGAACACTGGGTGAAGGCCAAGGAAAGGAGGAATATTGAGCTCAAAATAATTATCCCCCATGGACTTGGTGATGGTTCATGACTGTTATAACCCTAAAATGCACCATACAGGTTTACCTGGCATCAGGCCAACTCATGCCTCTTCCTAGCCAAAACCATGCTGAGCAATTCCTCAAAAAACCACTTAAAACAAGCAACCCGCGCCCTAACTTCTCATTGGGCGCGGGCAACTGCTTTCTGTCCTTTTACTGCACGCGGGCATCCGCAGGCTAGACCAAAACAGCCCGCGGGTACCTAACAAAGCAAAAAATCAGGAAAGTTTTCGCCGGGACACGAGGCTTTTTGTCAGTTAACTGAAACTCTCCGCCATGCATGGCCGAGAGTTCGCCTAAAACCCTAGCTCTTCCTAGCCTATAA
>ML815452.1:105453-117493 GCA_009831015.1 Picea engelmannii | reverse complement strand
CTCATTGTAAGTGATTCATTTTGAGACTAATGAAAAAGATGCTTTTCCCGTCCCAAGTTCATGAATCTCATCTATGTTATTTGATTTATGTGTTATTTCTAACCCTCTAGTAAATTAGTAGCATGCATGTGTAGTCTTACCTTTATTGCAGGAAGCTTTGTAGAAGGGGCAGCAACAACAAGGAAATAGAAGGCTCAACGGAGGATCTACTTCAATCATCGTTAAAAAGGTGAGTCGATTCTTCCCATGTTTGCTTGAAAAAGGGTTGAGATTTTGGGTAGGAGGTTAAAAGTTAAATCTTAAGGGTCATGATCTGCGTATAAGTTTAGAGCCCTAGCTTATTAGTCCGTAGGGTAGAATACCCCACAACAATGACCCATAACGGAGTGGGTGAAGCTTCCTATGGGGTCATGTAAGGCATTCTTTCTACAAATGCAACCAAACTATTTTGCCCACCTGAAACTTATGTGGCGCCCGATGTTGATCATGGTGCTGTTTGTACTTGTCATTGGACTTTTGAAGGATATCTTGAAACTGTTGGAGGATGTGCTAGATCTGCTCAATGAATTGGGTGGCTTTGTCAACTTCATTTGGAGCAGGAGATGAGTCGGTCAAGGTGACCGCAAGGGGAAGTGCAACATCTATGGGACCCAATAGTTGGAATCCCAACCCCACCTGAAAGGGGTTGTGGTCGTTTGAGATATGCAGGGCTCAGTTGTAGCTATGCTAGACATATGGAAGGATCTCATCCCATGTGCGAGGGTGCTTTGAATTATAAATGTGAAGGATATGCACAATCATTCGATTTACGACCTCAGTTTGGCCATCTGTCTGGGGGTGGAAGGTCATGGATTTGGTGAGCTTGGTGTCCAACAGTGACCAAAGGCTTGAATAGAATGTGCTGAGAAATTGACTATCCCAATCTGAGACAATGGTTTGTGAGAGTCCAAAATGTACCCAGACTCATTCAAAGAAGAGCTTGGCAGTGGCCTCTGCTGTGATGTTATTCTTGCATGCAACCAAAATCGCCATCTTAGAAAAGTGATCAACAAACACAAAAACACAATCATTTCCCCGCTTGGTGGACGGGAGGCTCGACATGTAGTCCATTGAGATGGATTCCCATGGCTTGTCAGGAGTAGGAAGAGGGGTGTACAAGCCATGTTTCTTAGTGGTCAGTTTGGAAATAGCACAGGCAGTGCAAGACCTAATATACTTGCTAACCTCTTGTTAAAGTTTCAGATAATAGAAATGTTTTTGTAGCATCACCACTGTCTTTTCAACACTGAGGTGTCCTTCCAATCGACTGTAGTGGGTTTTCCAGACTGTCTTCGCTCGCTCACTTGATGGAACACAGATATGGCCTAGACAAAACAACAACCCATCTTGAAGATGGAAATTATCGACAACTGCGTTTGCGGACAACATTTGGTAGGTGGTTGTGAAGTTTGGGTCTATCTCATAGATTTGGGGCCATCCAGAGGTCTCATGGCTGCAAGATTCTAGCACCGTGGTGAGTTCCATGACTGGGGGGTTTCTGAGGAAATCAATGACGTGATTAGTGCTTCCTATTTTATTATTGATGTTGAGGTGGAATTGCTGCAAATATGTGGACCACTTTTGATGGCGATCATTCTGCAATTTTCCTTGTGTTTGTATGAACTGCAGTGGCTTATGATCAGTGTGGATGACTATCTCCTTCCCAAGAATGTAATGTCTCCACTGGCAGCAGGCTTTCACAATGGATTACATTTCTTTTTCGTAAGTAGGGTACTTACGAACAACATTTGATAGTGTCTCACTATGATAGGCCACAAGGTGGCCGTGCTGAGTGAGAATGACTCCCACAACATAGTTTGCAGCATATGTCTATATCTCAAAGGGATATTGCAGGTCTGGTAGTGAAAGTACTGGGGCTGAGCACAAGCGCTACTTCAAATCATAGAATTCTTGTTGTTGGGACTGGCCCCACGAAAAATTTCACCTTACCACCACCCTTGGTTATTTGTCTGAGGGCCCATGAAATATGGGAGAATCCCAACACGAACCTGTGGTAGAAATTGGCAAGGCCTAAGAAGCTTCAAAGCTCAGTGAGTGTGGTTGGGGCTAGGCAATCATGGATGACTTGGATCTTGGCTGGATCCACATGTACGCCATGTTGATCAATGATGTAGCCCAGGTAATGGACCCTGTCCATGCCGAAGGATCATTTTTCCAAGTTGGTGTATAGCTTGTGCTGCCATAGGGTGTGCAAAACCTGCTGAATATGTTGCAAGTGTTCAACCCGAGTCTTGTTGTAAATGAGAATATCATCCAGATACACCACTACAAAAGTATTGGTGAATGGTCATAGGATATTGTCCATCATCCTCATGAAAGTGGTTGGATCATTTGTCAAACCAAAGGGCATGACCAACCATTCAAAAAGGCCTTCCTTTGACTTGAAGGTGGTCTTCCATACATCTGTCTATTCTATCGGGACCTGGTGGTAGCTAGACTTCAGATCAATCTTACTGAAGTATTTGGCCCCCATGAGTTGATCAAGGAGGTTGTCAATTAAGGGAGTCAGGTACCGGTTTCTGACTGTGATTTTATTCAGAGCCCGATAATCAATGAAGAGTCAACAGGTTCCGCATTTCTTCTATACCAACATGATTGGGCTCTCGCAAGGTGATGAGTTGGGATAGATTTTCCCCTTGTGGAGAAGTTCTTGGATTTTTCACTTGATCTCCTCATTCTCTAATAGAGAGTGGCGATAGACTGGTCCATTGGGTAGCGGTGCGCAGGGGGTCAGATCGATGGGGTGCTTGACTTGGTAGTGAAGATGTACCCTGGTAGGTGAGGAGAAGATATCCGAGTATTCTTCCACGATATTATCTACTTGCTTCTCCTATGTGGAGAGGTTGACCACAGAGACCCTGGATGTGGCTATGATATTTCTCTTATTCTGAGAGAAAATCATGAAGAAGACAAACTTCCTCGTCTGAGAGATGACCTTCCTACATTGATTAACATAGATCAAGGAAATAACACTAGGTGGGACTGCCTCAGGTATCCTTTACAATTTTATGTTCAAAGTAATAATAACACTACGAGGCCTAGACTCATATACAACATGACGTTTCCATAAATAAGGTTGGCCCAAAAGAACATCACAAACTTCGAGAGGAGAAAAATCACACAATACCTCGTCTTTGAAGGGCTTGATGTCGTACGACAATCGACATTGTTGGTTGATGCAGAGATTGCTTCCTTGGCGAAGCCATCCAATGGTGTAGGTTTGTGGGTGCAACGTTTTCGATAGGGCCAACTGCTTGGTGACCTTTGCTGAGATGAGGTTCTTCTGGCTACTTCTATCAACGATGAAGTGCAACGGGGTGCCTTTTACGCACATCTTTGAATGGAAGATGTGCTCTCCTTATTTTGGCTCATTTGGTTCACTAGGTTGGATATTGGTGGTAGAAACCGTGGCACTGGGTTCCACGTCAATTAACCATCTTCCCCTTTCTGGTTCTATCTCAGAGTCAAAAACCACATCTGATTCAGAGGCTTTCACTTCGGCCACTAGCGACTGCTTTGAGCGACAATCCGCATTGTTATTCCAAGGGATCTTATGGAAGTCGCACCACTTCCCGATATCTTTCTTTGTCTTTCCATTGTACTTCCTTGCTTGCAGCTTGGACTGGTTGTCCTACTACTATCCATATTTTCTCTATCCTTTATTCTGTGGGTTGGGGCCACCCTTTCCTGGATTTTTTTGTGTGGGGTTCCCATGCCCGAATTGCCGCATCTTTTGTTTGAACTTTTGCTCGATTTTGATGACATATCGGTAGGCCGCGCCCAAGGATGAGATGTCCAAAAATTCCATTTCGGTCTGGATGTATCTATGTAGAGCACTACGATACTTGAGCACCAGATGTCACTTCGAATATTTGATACCCACCTTGGTGCGCAAGGTATGGAAGATATTTATGAAATCTGGAACTACTTGGTGTCTTTCTTGCCGTAGTGTGGTCCATTTGGTATACAAGTCATCATAACTTCTGACAAGGTAGTATTGTTCCTTAATAACATCCCTGAAGGATTCCCAGGTGGTCATGACTGTAAATAATGAGGTTTCCTCTGCTTCATTTTTCTCACAGAAGGTTTATATCGAATTTTATTTGTACCTTGAGGGGGGCGACACCTCCGCTCAAAGAATACGTGTCGCCTGTTGGTAGCCGTCGAAGGATTTGCATGAAACTATCCATCATTGAGTTCCTTTGTTGCTTGAGGGATTCCTCAATAAACAGTTTGAAAGGATCTTGTTGAGTCTCTATTTTGACATAGATAATGCCCTATCTTACCCTATATCTAAGCCTTTTTGCCTCTGTTATAAACCTATACTGGACTAATCCCTCCCAAAACACATGCTTAATAGCTATGTCATGTCCACAAGAGGTAATTGATGATTTAAAGCATGTTTGTTTAACTTTCTTAAATTAATTTGATTGAAAGTGTTTTATTTTGTATAGTCCTAATGATTTGATTTATGAGTAGTCTATCCGGAACTACCAGACACAGTGTAATATGGTACCAAATCCATTCTGGTACCCAATAAATTTTTAATCCGGTACCAAATCCATTCCAGTACCAAGACATGTGTTATTCCCGTACTACTTGCTCTGCTCTATTCCAGTACTAGACTCACGACTATGTGCAATCCAGTACCATAACCTCTATTTCCAGAATGCGCCAGTTGGACCAGAATAATGGTGAAGATTTCGAGAAGACAGTTGGATAGAAGAGCTCGAGTCATTTTTCCAGTTGCAAGAGACTCCATCGCTCATGCACTTCGTGTCATGAGAATGGAGTCGATTCCTAAAAAATTGATGTAAATCTTAAATGTGAAATATCTCAGATTGTTTAATGTTTATCCATAGATATTGATAGTATCAGCTTACCTTATATAAGGAATGTTGTATAGATGATAGCAATGGGATAATATCAAATGTAAAAAAGTATACTGTAAGAACCAAACAATACTTATCATTGTCATGTATGAACTAAAACACTGTTGATCCAATTTACCAGCTAAATTAATACAGAAGATCTTTTATGTCAATTCTTGGATGTTAGTGAAAAGTTTTAGTCTATTACTTCCTTAAGAGGTTCCTTGTTGGTTCGACAAGGGCCCACCACCCCAACTAAGGTAAACCTCCTTGTATACGTTCTGTGTGTTTGTGTGGATAGTTTACAACAGTGTGTGTGTGATTGGTCTTTACTTCATTTTCAGGATTGAGCATTGAGTTAATCATTTTGGATTGGTGTGAATAAGCAAGTGTTAGATCGAATAGACATTTCATTCTTAGATTTTGAAGGTAGCTATTTCATAATTTGAAGTGTGGGACTGATATTTTGAGTTTATGACTGTAGTAGACCTAGTATCGCAAGGGACCAGGAGACTTTATATTTCATATTCATTCTCTGTAATAAAGTCTTTTAGTTATACTAAACTTCCCTTGTGCTGGTTTGATTGAATTACATGAGGTTGAAGTTGGATTTTGTTTTGAGAATGGTTGGAATTGATTGTTTTAATTGCTACAGGAGATAAGCTTCTTGAAGTTCATCTTTTCAATTCAAGCGCCTGAAATGAACATACTTGTTTCTCTAGGACAACATCTCTTTGATTGACTGTTTGTTTAAGTTTCATTATCAGTTTCTCTTATAGGTTCAGAGAATACTTTGAAGTATTTAGAAATTTCAGAAACAAGATTTTTATGTTATTATTTATTTCCTATATGCAACAGACTTAGGTAGGTTACTTGTTCTCAGAACATATAGTGTAACGACTCTTTCGATTACGAATCCCGGATTGACATTTAAATGAGTGTGAGATATACATTGAACATATTTACGCACCAACATTTTGGTGCCGTTTCCAGGGAGTTGTAAACGGTAACATGTAGCATATTTTTTATTGGTTTGATGAAGTATTGGATTGGATTTGAGGATAATCTGAGGGTGGAGAGAAGACAGTAAGACGAAAGGTAAGAACCTGTGCATCCACTTTGGTGGGGTTTCTCCAAAGTCAGGTTGTCCTCTTACCTCTAATTAGGAATCTACGTTTTCATTTATTTCATTATTTTTATGAGTAGGTATAGGGATAATAAAGGTAGATTTATTGCTCCTAAAATCTTAGAAAAACTAGAAAAGCAAACAACAAAGAACCCCCCCCCCCCTTATACTAATTCATCGAAAACTCGTGCATGAAAATTTCTCAGAGGAGAGAGATCAAAGGAAACAATTGCAACAACAACAAAAGACACTATATCTGAAGCCACTATTCAGATTAAAGACATAAGGCAACAATAAAGGGAGGAAACACTGGCGACCCCATCCAGAGGAGAAACTGGAAAAGAAGCAGAGGTGGTAATAGAAGAGGCTGCATCTGCTATTGGGAGGCCACACAAAACCTTGGAACAACCAGAGATACCGGGTAACCCAGTGTTGGAACCATCACTCAGTGGAGAAAATTCACCACCTCCCTACAAATTGCTTGGAAACATGGCGGAAGAAGAGGGAAACATAGCTAATGAAACAGAGACATTTGGATTCCCCATACTGGATATTGCTAAAGATGTTACTATGAAGAACATTCCATTATCTTCACTTCCTCATTTCTGAGGTATGTCGACAGAAGACCCTGACTCGTTTTTATTTGAATTTGAAATATTGTGTAGGAGCTATAACTACACAGATAATGCTAAAAAATTAAAACTTTTCCCAGCCACACTAAAAGATTCGGCACTGCGGTGGTGCATGAGCTTAGAGAAACACACAATTTTGTCTTGGGATGGTATGAAGGAGACCTTCCTCCAGAAATACCAAGATTACTACAGACCTAGGGACGCTAGGAATGATATATTCAAAATGCAACAATCAGAAGAAGAAAGCTTAGAAGACTACCTAGAGAGGTTCTTATACAATTACCAAAAGACTAAGTAGTTTTCCTTAGATACAACTACAGTTAGGAATTCCTTTCTAAAGGGTGTGAGGGATGATTGCATTGAAGAGTTAAACCTCATGAGTTCTGGGGACGTATTATAAAATCCATTTGTAGACATAGCAAAGTATTTTAAAAGATACTCTCGCAGTCAAGCTAAAATGGGGAAAAGTATAAGGGACCCTACCAACAGAATTTCTAAACCCACATCCGGAGGTGTCAGGAGGATTGAACTAGGAAATCTATTGGAAAAATTTAAAACAGATATGCTAAACACCATCAGTTCCCAACTATATACCATGAAAATTAAAATAAAACAAGATGAAGAAAATGTTGCGTTAGCAATTTTCTATCATCAGTGTAGGAGGAAACACCCTGAAAAGGAATGCCCCCTCAATGTTATTGAAATCTGTGGTATTTTCACAGAGGACCATCCTACTAACGAATTCCCTTCTCTTCCCAGACTCAAGGCCATGTTCAAGGGAGGAGGAGAACCTGAGACATCCTACCCCCCTAGGAGACCATGGAGACAACAAAATCCCAACATGTTTGCCAACCCAATTACACAATACCCCCAACAACAATGAGTACCCCCCATGTATAATTCTCAGTGGTCGACACAAACCCAACCTTGGCAACAAGGATGGAGAGGACTTGTATATGGAAATGTCCACTTCCAACCAACAAAGTTTCCCACCTATCCACAATATCCTTCGAATATTTCACAGTTGCTCCCAGGATTTAACCCCCCTGCTCTTCTTCCACCCCCATAACTACAACAACCACTTGCACTACCCATGAATCCAAATATGCAGCAACCAATGCAAGCTGCACCCATCCAAAACCCTCCTTGGCCTACCCCTATTCTTGCACAACCTATCCCTAACCCAAATAATAGACCGACACAACCTATACAAAACGTTGAAGTACAAACCTTTCCTACATATGTAATAATTCCAACTCCATTTAATGGAATTGAATTAAGATCAGGAAGGATTGTAAACAGAACAAATCCCACTATGGTCATTCAAGAAGAACAAGTGCATAATCACACAAACCAAGAAGAACAAATAGATGTCCAAATGGTTCAAAGAGAAGAACAGATGATTGATCCATTGAATGAAGAAATAAACACTCCAGTACCATAAGAAATCCCTTCTCCCAACTCCCTTGCAGCAAAAACACCCCATGAAATGATTCCCCCTTACCTAGAAAGGCTGCTCGTAAAGAAAACTGAGGAACCTCTAGAACATAATATAGAGACTAAACTTCAGAATATATGTGTAAAGATCCCACTACTACAAGCCATTAAAGACATACCTATCTATGCTAAAATTGTAAGGGACCTTTGCATTAAAAGGCCAGGGAGAAAGAGGAAGGAACCTCCTGTCATACTGGTGGTAGGGGAGTTATCCGAATTTATAACATAAATTGCTTCCAAGTATTGTGATCCAGGGAACCCAGTGGTAACCATATAAATCAATGGTGTTGCCTTACCTAACACATTGATTCATCTAGGGGTAGAAATAAATGTGATGTCAGTAAACACTATGAAAACACTACAACTAGATCACTTAAGACCTACACAAACTTTGCTAGAGCTTGCAGATAAATCAGTCATCACCCCAGTAGAAAGTTTAGATGATATAATAGTGACATTGGCCTCTTGGGAATACCCTGTGGATTTCTTGGTAATCCATCCCAAATCCCCCAAACCAGGACACCCAGTGGTACTCGAATGACCTTGGTTGGCCACTACTAATGCATTCATTAGTTGTCGATCTGGAGAAATGACAATTTCCAATGGTACTCAAAGTCAGAAACTTATCCTTTTTCCCCTCGCCCAACCAACCACTGAAGTTCCTCTCTGGTTGGAGAATCCTTATGGGGAGGAGGACTGTACTCAGCCCTTGTTGACACTTGAACAAGTAAAAGGAGTACAAGAACACTCTGAAGAAAAAATCCTAAGTCTATTCTTGGCTGCTTCGGCATGCATTGACTATCCCGAATCTTTCCCTAACTACACACACATCTTTAGCCCCGAATTTCAAGAAACCTGGCACCCTTCCACTTCTACAATAGCCAATCTTTCACAAGTAGAGGAAGGGAAGGAATCTTCTATCCAAGCTATTGAAATCAGTCCTGGGGAGTCCTTATATATCAATACCAGCCTAGAAACAAATCAACAACAAAAGCTGGTACAAATGATTCAAGGGAAATTTGATGCGTTTGCATGGGATTACTCTGACATGAAAGGGATCTACCCAGATACCTGTATGCATCATATTTACACTAATGATCAGATCAGACCTATCCGGCAGCCCCATAGAAGAATGAACCCGGCCTTGAAATATATAGTAAAGGAAGAACTCCAAAAACTCCTACAAGCCAATTTCATTTACCCTATATCAGATAGAAAATGGGTCTCCAAATTAGTTATTGTACCAAAGAAAAACGGGAAATGGAGGATTTGTGTGGACTTTCGAGAACTAAAAAAGGAAACCTATAGGGACTACTTCCCTTTACCTTTCATAGATCAGGTATTGGACACTTTATCTGGGAAGAGGTACTTTTCTTTCCTGGATGGGTTTAGTGGTTACAACCAAATACAAATTTCACCAGAAGACCAGGATAATACCACATTCACCTGTCCTTGGGGAACCTATGCCTATAGGGTTCTTCCCTTTGGGTTATGAAATGCCCCTGCTACCTTTTAGGGGGATGTCTTAGCTATTTTCTATGATTTGACCAATGATTGTGTGGAAGTCTACATGGATGACTTCATGGTATATGGGGATGATTTCCAATAGGCATTGGATAATTTGAAGAAGGTACTGGTAAGATGTAAAGAGACCAACCTCTCACTCAGTCATGAAAAATTGATAATGCTGCTTACTGAAGGAATTGTTCTAGGTCACCACATCTCCAGTATAGGAATAAGAGTGGACCCTGCCAAAATCGACATTATTTCCCAAATTAAGAGCCCTAGCTCACAAAAGGAAATCAGAAGTTTCTTAGGGCATGCCGGCTACTATAGGAGGTTTATTCAAAATTTTACAAACCTAGCTGCCCCCCTTTTCAAACTACTAATGAAATATGTTGAATTATGTTTGGATGAGCAATGCCAAATCTCCTTTTAAATCTTAAAAAAGAAACTTTCAAGTGCCCCTGCTCTGAGAGGTCCAAACTAGTCTCTTCCTTTCCATATCTTTACAGATGCCTTAGATACCGCTTTGGGAGCTATATTAGGACAAAGGGAAGGGAAGATTCCTTATGCTATATACTTTGTTAGTAAGAACCTCTCACCTGCTAAAGCAAAATATACTGTCACATAGAAATAATTTTTATCAGTAGTACATGCCATCAACAAGTTTAGACACTATATAATAGGATACAAAGTTTTTGTGCACACTGACCACTCAACTATCAGATTTCTAATGAATAAACCTATTACAAATGCTAGAGTAACTAGATGGCTGTATTTACTACAATAATTAAATATCACTATCATAGATAGGCCTGGAAAAGACAACTTGGTTGCTGATTTCTTGTCTAGGCTTATTCATATAGGTGACATTACTCTAGTAGATTATGATTTTTCGGATGAGAATTTATTTTCTATTTCTAATTTCACCCCTTGGTATGCAGATGTAGCCAACTATTTGGTAACCGACAAGCTGCCTCAAGGTATGACATCCATAGAAAAACAAATAATCATTCAACTAAGTGCCAATTATATGTGGCATGAGGATACCCTATACCGAACGTGACCTGATTTGGTAATCAAAAGATGTGTCCGGGAAGATGAAATCCAGGATATATTTAGATCCTGCCATGATGGCCCATGATGGCTTACAAAATCCTAAAATCTAGCTATTATTGGTCAACCATTTTCAAATATGCAAAGAAATACGTGGCCAGCTGCGATGATTGCCAAAGAATGGGAAAACCTACAACAGTCAACGAAATGCCACTCCAAGCCCAAGTAGTAATCGAAACCTTTGAAAAATGAGCCTTAGATTTTGTAGGACCTATCAATCCCATTTCCAGTAGAAAAAAATACATATTAGTTTTCACAGACTATGTAACAAAATGGGTAGAAGCCAAGGCCCTGTATTCAACTAATGACCAATATGTTGTAGACTTTCTCTTTGAGGAAATTTTCACTCATTTCGGGGTACCTCAGGAAATAGTCACAGACCAAGGGACACAATTCACCTCAAATTTGGTCAAGGCTCTTACCGAACAATACAAGATCAAACACATAAATTATTCTCCCTATCACCCCTAAGCCAATGGCCAAGTAGAATCGACCAACAAAGTGACAGAGGCCATACTCACTAAGATTGGTCAACTTCATCACAAAGACTGGTCTGAAAAGTTTCCTAAGGCCTTGTGGTTCTACAGGACAGCCTGGAGAAATACAACATGCCATACACCTAATCAGTTGGTGTATGGGAAGCATGTACTACTGCCCATAGAGTTTCAGGTAAAGACCTTCAGAACTGCCATGCAATTAGGAATGGACCTGAATGAAGCTAAAAAATAGAGGCTATTACAATTGAACGAGCTTGATGAGATAAGACAGGATGCTCTACAAAGAACCACCCTGATACAAGAGTAAAGGACCAAATGGCATGACAAGTACATTAAAAAAAAGTCCTTCCAGCCAAGTGATTGGGCTCTCCTATATGATAGCAGATTCAAAATTTTTAAAGGCAAACTGTCTACCAGATGGATGGGGTCTTATGAGGTTGATACAGTCTATGACAATGGTGCAGTAAGGATAAAGACTATTGATGAAAATCAGACTTCCCTTGTTGTAAATGGACATTGAATGAAGGTTTATCATGAACCTCTGTCAAAGGAGGATTTTGTCAAAAATGTTCTTCAGACTTCCGAAATGCAACTAGTAAGAAAGAGGGTTTCTCCTCCTGCTGACCTACCATAGTAAGTTCAAATTGTATAAATTCATTTTCTGTACATAGGTGTGTCATGAGATGAACTTTTTCTTTATTTTTGGTGTAACTAACAAAGGCAATATATATATATATA
>ML815452.1:82471-105429 GCA_009831015.1 Picea engelmannii | reverse complement strand
CCCATGTAGATAAACAAATAAGGAGGACAACTACCAGAGAGAGTCTTCTTTAAGTTTTTCAGACTCTTTAAAATTGAAAATACCGGCGAGCAGGAACTGGCCCGGGCTCGATAAAAATCCACGGGACAGTATAGAGAGTCTTCTTTAAGTTTTTCAGACTCTTTAAAATTGAAAATACCGGCGAGCAGGAACTGGCCCGGGCTCGATAAAAATCCATGAGACAGTATAGAGAGTTTCCTTTAAGTTTTTTAGACTCTGTAAAATTGAAAATACCGGTGAGCATTAACTAATCTGGGCTCGATAAAAATCCAGAGAAAAGTAGTAGTTAGGATTATTATTGTATTGTAATAAAAGAGGAAATGCCAGCAAAAGCGTGGTCACCTTGGTTCCAGAAGAAGAGGAGTTCTGTCATCTCAGTCACTGGTCATTACAGAGTACCCTCCTGTTAGAAAGCTTTCCTGCATTATTCCTCTATAAACTTTGGCAACTACATGGCTTTTCAGACAAATTTGACCACAAAACACCACCTATTCCTATAAATCATTGTCACCAGAATCAATGTCAATATTTTTAAGCACTAGAAAAATGTTAATTTTTGTGCTCATCTCGCATCAATGATCACCTCTATGTTCATCTGGTACGAAGGTCCACCCCTTTACCAAATCATCTCATTGTGCCTATTCGGTACCAGATCCTAACCAGTATAAAAGAAGGGACCTTGCACTATTCCGGTACTAATTACCAATTTTACACACAGGTGATCCGACATTCAGGTAATCCGGTACTCAGGTGATCCCGTACCAACTACAAATTCTACACACAAGTGATCCAGTACTTAGATGATCCCATACCAATTTCAACTCGGTGCCCAGGCGATCCGGTACTTAGATGATCTGACACTGGTAAGAATATGACGATAAATTTCATCATGTTTCCAAGTCGCTGTCCAATTATTAGTGCTAGGACATACAGATTCAACACTTTTTTTTTTTTCGTGTTATTTAAAGGAATTAGACTAAATATGCATTTAGAACATCTGATTGCTCTTGGATCATGACGTACCCCTTTTTTTGTCACGAATCTCTGTAGAAATATTAGACCTCACTTCCGTGAGGAGAAAGTGTCCCGTGAAATATCAAGAGTGCAAAGTCATGTTGTCTTTTACCGGATCAAACTCATACTCCCTCTGTCTATCCGGTAAATAAACCCCATTATTCATTGCCATACTATATGAGATGACACAAACCACAAATCACAACATATCGAGTAATGATCCCAGCCGATTTCATATACACGAGTCCTGATCATAACGACCACATCCTTCTGTGAATATCGTCCGACACCAAGCTTCCCATGAATCTGGAAACCGTTAGTAGATCTGACCTACCTCACCATATCATCATGAGTATCGACATGAACATTGTAATCTACAATTCCATTCATAAATTATCTTCTGGATGGCTCTTCCATCTAGATGAACATTATTTACCGTTGTTGTCACACCGTTTGCAGACACCCTATACCTTCGTATCCCTTGCATATTTTTCCCAACCGATACTCTGTCATCCGGTAATCAATCCTCAACCCTCTGTCCATGATTTATCCACCCGAAAGAATTGTTTAAGCTAGCATGGGGGTCGACAGGCATGAGCCCATATTTCAAATATACAGAGAAACACCAGAATATTAGGCTTGTAAGAAAAAATATGAACAGGCAGGGTGGGTGCCATTCTTGGAGAAATTTAAAGGTCATCATGAGGGAATTTATCTCATCTTTGCGCAGACAATTGATGGAGAAAATGTGCATCTTGGGGATGTGAAGTTAACAATTACAGAGGCCACTATAGAAGAAGCTACGGGTCTCCCGATGGCTAGATAAAAATACTTCAAGAGAGTGATCGTTGAAAAAAAGATCTGTCAAAAATTCCTCAAGCCAGAACATCACAACCCCGATTGGACCAAAGGCATCCCTCGAAGCTACATCAAAGAAGAATATTGGACGATTCTTATAATTCTATAGAAATTCCTCACCTGGGAGGGAAGGTATGTTGTGACCTTCATTTATCATTGAAATCTTTTATCACATTTAGAGGGAGGACCACAGATTAATTTTCCCTACTTTTTATGGATGAGTTTAAAGAAGATGTCAAGAGGGGTGAGGTCAGTTTCCAAGAAACCTGATACTAGCCTTCATCATCATGGTTTAATCAAACTTTTGGTTGTTCATGCTTTAAAAACACAAGGGGATAGTTGGAAGCAGTTACTCCAACCGAGTTTCGCTCAAGAAAAATCCAAATCAGTTGAGACACATGAGGCAGGGACACACAGTGAAGGCTCAAGCAGAAAGGCAAAGAAAGATAGAAAAATGACATCAGAAGGTAAATAAGACACTGCTATGCCTAGCTCATCTCAACCCATTGAGAAATCAGTGACAAAAAAGTTTGTCATAGGGGAACCTGTTATATCAAGAAAGAAGATAGCCACTCAATTCCAGAGAGTAAGTCCTACCTCAGTTCAAAGGAGTAAAAGACGAAAAGAAGGCTCATAACCAGGTGGTCAATCGGATAGCGTTCCTGAAACAATTGTGGAAATGTCATCAGAACCAGCCAGTCAAATAGAGAAGACCCCTGACTTCCATTTACAAAGCAAGAAAAAGTTTGCACAAGCTAAAGCGTTTAGCTCGATCCTACGCCCTAAAGACCAATGATCATAGAATAAGAAAAAAAATAAGGAGGACACGGATCAACAAGATATTTTACTAGAGCCAACTGTAAAACCCCCTTTGAAATTCTCTAAAGAATTGAAAAGTATTTCCGAAGTTACTCAGCCTTCCCAAAAATCAGTTGGCGAACTGAAGGAGACCGCTAAGGTGACAAGTAAAAATAAAAAGAAACTAGAAGGAAATGATGCACAAGTTCTAGATCCCACACCTCAATCTTCCAGGATAGGAATACGGGTTTGTCAGTAGAAGCAAACCCCCAAATTTACAATTCAAGCCCGCAAGATAAAATTCAAGTCAACACGGGAGGAATAGGTGTCCAGGCCTACCCCTGTCAATAAATCTAAGAAAAGGAAACTGTTTGAAGAAACTCCTACCCCAGTCAACAAGTCTAAGAAAGCCTCGCTGCCCATATGCAGGACCACTAGAAGTATGGCCAAACAGGCGACAACTCCAAACATACATTCTCCTCAAAGAGTATCCATGGATATTCCAAGTTCTCCAGAAAAAGGGAGTGGCTGGGGAGCTACCACAAGAAAAACAGAAGGAATGGTAACAATAAGTGAGATGGAAGGGTTGGTGATAGAGACTTTGATGGATTTGAGGAAAGGAAAATAATCTTGAGAGGTGGTAACTCAGGAAGCACTCACACCGAGTTCAGGCAAGTCCCTGAGTAGACAAAAGATGATAATAAAGTCTTTGTGGAGTCTGAGAAAAGAAAAAGAGGCTCGAGAGATGGTGGCCAAGAAATTACTCACACCAAGCCCATACAGGTCCTTGAATGAATAAACATTATTAACAAAAATTGAGATATTGAAGCAAGAAGTTGAAGAATACAAAATACTGGACAAGCATATCAAGGTAGTGAATGCAGAATTGAAAGAGCAACATGCAGAGGTCTCTACCAAAATTAACAAGGTCTTGCGATTGATCCATTACACTAGGGTGAACAAGAAGGAATTGAAGAATGAAGCTTCTGGTGTTAACATCTTTCAATCCGAGGAAGGACATAGGAGGGTCTAATTGTGCAGAAAGTTTTTGGGTATTAGTTTTTGATAACGTTGCATGAGGACATGCAACATCTTCAACATGGGGGAAATGTTGAGTCTCTATTTTGACATAGATAATGCCCTATATTACCCTATATCTAAGACTTTTTGCCTATGTTATAAACCTATACTAGACTACTCCCTCCCAAAACACATGCCTAATAGCTATGTCATGTCCACAAGAGGTAATTGATGATTTAAAGCATGCTTGTTTAACTTTCTTAAATTATTTAGATTGAAAGTGTTTTATTTTGTATAGTCCTAATGATTTGATTTATGAGCAGTCTATCCGGCACTACCAGACACCATGTAATCTGGTACCAAATCCATTTTGGTACCCAAGATAGTTTTAATCCAGTACCAAATCAATTCCGGTACCAAGACGTGTGCTATTCCGATATTACCTGCTATGCTCTATTCCGGTACTAGACTCGCGACTGTGTGCAATCCGGTACCAGAACCTATGTTTCCAAAATCCCCCAGTTGGACCAGAATAATGGTGAAGATTTTGAGAAGACAGTTGGATAGAAGCGCTCGAGTCATTTTTCTAGTTGCAAGAGACTCCATCTCTCATGCACTTCGTGTCATGAGGATGGAGTCGATTCCTAAAAATTTGATGTAAATCTTAAATGTGAAATATCTCAGACTGTTTAATGTTTATCCATAGATATTGATAGTATCAACTTAACTTATATAATGAATGTTGTATAGATGATAGCAAGGGGATAATAGTGAATGTAAAAAAAATATACTGTAAGAACTAGACAATACTTATAATTTTCATGTATGAAGTAAAAGACTGTTGATCCAATTTACCAGCTGAATTAATAAAAAAGATCTTTTATGTCAATTCTTGGATGTGAGTGAAATGTTTTAGTTTGTTACTTCCTTAAGAGGTTCCTTGTTGGTTCGGAAAGGGCCCACTGCCCCAACTAAGGTAAACCTCCTTGTATACGTTCTGTGTGTTTGTGTGGATAGTTTACAACAATGTGTGTGTGATTGGTCTTTACTTCATTTTTAGGATTGAGCATTGAGTTAGTCATTTTGGATTGGTGTGAATAAGCAAGTGTTAGATCGAATAGAAATTTCATTCTCAGATGTTGAAGGTAGCTATTTCATAATTTGAAGTGTGGGACTGATATTTTGAGTTTATGACTGTAGTAGACCTAGTATCGCAAGGGACCAGGAGACTTTATATTTCATCTTCATGCTCTATAATAAAGTCTTTCAGTTATACTGAACTTCCCTTGTGTTGGTTTGATTGAATTACATGAGGTTGAAGTTGGCTTTTGTTTTGAGAATGGTTGGAATTGATTGTTTTAATTTCTACAGGAGACAAGCTTCTTAAAGTTCATCTTTTCAATTCAAGTGTCTAAAATGAACAAACTTGTTTCTCTAGGACAACATCTCTTTGATTGACTATTTGTTTAAGTTTCATTATTAGTTTCTCTTCTAGGTTCAAAGAATACTTTGAAGTATTTAGAAATCTTAGAAACATTATTTTTATGTTATTAATGATTTCCTATATGCAACAGACTTAGGTAGGTTACTTGTTCTCGGCACATATAGTGTAATGACTCTTTCGATTACGAATCCTAGATTGATATTTAAATGAGTGTGGGATATACATTGAACATATTTACGCACCAACAGATCTCCTATCCCATAATATTTATTTTCTCCTTCCATGAGAGGCTGCTTGGGCATGAGAGACCTTTTGTCCTCAAGAGAAACAAGCTTGAGACCCAACTCTTTGTACTCCGACCTCGTTGGAGACATGCATGAAGACGATAAGGAGAAGACCACTCTAATACCAATGATCCAAATTTTATGAGCAGAACAAAATGACTACAGATTATTAACAGGTGCTTAACACAAAATAACAAAGATGCAGTAAAACTGGTTTTCTATTCAACAAGGAAATAAGCTGAAACTGTAAAATGCAGCAGAAACAAGCTTGCTGGAATGGTGTCGGCTTATCTTTGAGAAAAGATGTGACGCCTGCTCTCAATCGTAAGAATATGATTACAATGAGGCTCTGAAGGTATTTTTACAATAAACAAGAATGCCCAAAACCCTATAAATCCAAAAACCTAACCCTAGGAGATGAAGCGCCAAAAGTCATGTGGGCCCCGTTTGGGTAAGTTAGTACATCAACATCCCAGGGTCGTAACTTTTGCATACGATCTCCATTTTAGGCGTATGATAGCCCGTTAGAAAGGTATAATTGAGGAGATTCATTTTAGGCACAATATAGAAGGAACTATTGTATTGAAAACATTTGTTTTCCCAAAAAACATCGTTTAGGGCCTAAAAACGGCTCCGAAAGTGAAAACTGCTAAAAATAGTAAATTACCAAAATTGCCATAAAATGTTTTGAGCCAGTTGGAAAAGGTGGGTGGCCACCGATATCCACTTGGATTAGGGGGGATAAGAGCCTAAAAAGGGGGCTAAGCTGGAGGAATTATTGTCAAAGGAATATTATAATATTATTCCTAAAGACTATGGTGAGGATAATTATTTTATCCTAAGTTCTAATGGGAAAGAGAATGAATTCCAAGTGGAGAGAATTGAGCTCCTTGAGAGCCATGTTTCATCAAGGGAAGATGCAAATAAATCTGGGGAAAATTAGTTAATTTCCCACTCACTCAAACATTCACTCCAATAGTCTTATCTCTCGAGATGACACACACTCCTTGGGCTACCCCATACCTTTCCTGTTATCAACAGTAAACCGTATTGTTCTGTGATGCACATTGCACCTGTACCTACTTGATCCAGTGTTGTAACTTTTGGTTATGAGCAGTACTTGTTCCATGCCCTGAATGTTGTTTCTACCATCCCCTATGCCTTAACTAAACGTTGCCTCTTTCATTAGCATTACCTCTAACTAGTTGAATTAAGAGCTAGATTGAAGAAGTGGGTTTTAAGGGCCGTGGGATTGAAGAGAAGGGTTGTCAGGCTTGTGGATTGAAGAGGTGGGTTTTCAGGCCCGTGAGAAACTATCTCTAGGAAGAAAACCCACCACTGAGGCCCAATTAGACTTTGTAGCGTTTAATAGTGGAATGGTTCTCCAAATATTGTGATTTGGACAAATAATCGATGGGATTTATGTTTTCTTGTGAAGGCTTCTCCTTCAGCAAATACATTCTCTTTTTTGTATTTTCTCTTATAGGTGGGACCGATACAAGATAAAATCCGGTATAAATCAACTGGGTAACAAAGTGGGAAAAATATTAACTACTGGAGAAGGCTGAGCTTGGGATAACCCTTTCACTCTAGCATGCAGACAACAAATCTCCACCACAAGCCTAGTAATAATACATTAACTTGATGGTGTTACAATTATTGACTGAGGTGCGCTTATAAGAATAAAACACATATGCAATGAACGATAGCAAGAAAAATAATTCTCGTAACTCTAATCATCAATTACATAATAGCATATTGATTTAATTTTCATCATAAAAGAAAAGAACTGTAAAACATTGAATTAGATAACTTATCAATAGATTTAGAAGCTCTTACTTGTTACAACATCCATTCATGAGATGAAATCAGAAATAATTTGTCTCCACATCCAATCATACACACTTTTGATGAAAAACACAAACTTGTCTTTGGTCCTAAACAAGACCTCTCAATTAAGTCAGCTCCAAAATAGTTCTTTACAAAATAAAAAATGAGGGTCTTTTCAACAACCATTGACCTCTTGCTAATAGGTCGACTCTCCTACTTATAACATACTATTAACTAAAAATAACTATTAAAGTGTAGCTAAGTAAAAAAAAAATTCGCCATATGGCACTTTCTTCTATCAGTATTCAAAGAGTCCTAAAATGATCTCACTTAAGTGGATGAATCTTCTCGTACTCTGACCACTTGATGAAGAGATCCTCACATGTGTCAGCATACAGGAATCTATGTTGTTCCATTGGGGCCGAAAGAATCTCTCTTATCTATATTGCTCGTGCCCGATACTTGACTATTCTGGCACTTAACTATTGCAACATCACTCGAGCTTTGATTGGGTGCTCCATGAACTGTTGCACCTTTCCTGGAACCATGCATGCCACCTTTGCTATTTCGGAAACCCATGATGAGTCTTGTTCGGAATGTGATTTGACTATGTCACACAAGTCAACAAAGTCATCGGGTGTTCTGAATTCGGGGAGGCCGATATCTCTCATTGCTTGGTTGATCTTGGTCCATCTTTTCTCACACTCGACCCATTTCTCTTGGATTTCTTGATGAGGTTCCTGAGCCATTTTTACCCAATATTTAGATGATTTCCATATGTGGTCAATGCTGCTTTCATTTAATACTCGGATGGTGTGCTCTTCGGCATCTCAACCTTGTTGCATCGTGCTGATATAGTCGATCCTTTCCATGGCTTGGTGTGCTTTCTCATACCACCTCTCCATATCCTTACACATCGCCAGTGCCATGAGGGTGTCTTATTGAAGCTCGATTATCCTTGCAGTGAATAGGTGTCGTTCATCTATAAATTTGATGTAGGCCTCCTTGAATTCGATCCTTAGGGACACCACGACCTGTGTGGTGTCTTGGTAATATTTTGCTAAGTGGCGCAAATGTTCCAATTCTTTCAAAGAAACAACCATGTCCTCTTCATCCCTTTTTTCTCTGTCCGGGGTGGCATCTGTGATTTCCATCCCTATAATGATAAGTTTGGATGTCTTGGCATGGTCTATGTTGATCAAATTTTCCTCTATGGTGATGAGGATGGAGCAATCTAGAGTGATCCTCCTCTTCTTGGTGGTTCTTTGCATGGTAGATTTCCTTTTTCGGTCATAAGAGATGGCATGTATGTTAGGGACTTCATCCATGGGTTCAGGAATTCACTGATATCCCCAAGTGAGCATATTTCCTAGGCTCCCGATGGTATATATTTGTTCAAGACTGGGTTCTTGAACTTTGTCCATGTGTTCAGAAGGTCCGACTTTTGTTTTCCGCTCATCGGGAAGTTGAGTATTGATTGAAATTGAGGTGTTGGGGGTGTCCTCGATACTTACTTGATAATCAATCGTTGAGACACCGATTTATTGCTGTGGAGTTTCTTCCTTTTGTTTGTCTGACCTTGGATCATCCTTCAGAATATATGCTTGGGTCTCCGGTGCATTGGGCTGATCAGTTTATAAGACACTCTCAAGCTCTTGTTCATTCTGTGAAAGGCCTCAAATTTGAGCGTCGAGAGTTGGGGAAGATGTCTTCTCTGGCTCCTTTTCCTCTATGATCTATACATGGGTCACCAGGGATACCTTCGGGCTCTCTTCATAATCATAGATGTTTATTAATTCATGAAAGGGGTTTGGTGCACTTTCTCTCCTTGATGTTCTGACTATCTTTGGATGAGTTGAAACACCCCATGATGATTCAACCTGTGGCATTGTGATATCAGGGTTATCTAACCCGACGATTTCATCAATGTCTATCAGTTCAGGGCTGCTTGGGCCGGTCTGGCTTTCATCTGGGATGTCGAAAGGGGACCCTGTCATTCCTGTGAGGTCTGGGTCATCTTGCAACTTATCAATTATTCGCTACACATGTTCTATCATGAGAAACCCCCTTTCCTACATGTCCTGTGTCATAGGGAAACCTCTCTCCTGTACCAGATCTACCAGGGGGACCTCTATTGCTTATGCTGCTATCATTTCTTCCCTGGCTTGGAGGGTCTCTTGAGCCGATTTATCTATGGTTGTCTCCTGTTCATCCAGGCTCATGGCCCTGAACCTGGTCATTTTTGGGTTTTCCATCCTTGCCACCACCTCTTCCTAGCCAACAAGACAACACTTGCGAAGAATGTTTCAAGACCAGACCCTTTGGATCGTGCTTGTGGAATCAACCTGTCTGAAATATAAACTCTAGTTGGATCAACCCTTCTTGTTGTTCTTGAGCCGTGTCTTTCATCATGTAGAAACCTACATGGAAACCATAAGGTATGAACGCCTTCTTCTTGTATTTCACCAGGGTGGCGTTTTAACCTTGCAGGATGGTCTTATAGCATATCTCTCCCACTACAAGCCATTCAAGGGCATGAGATGGTAGGATATGTGGTGCTCTGGTTGATTTGAACACCCGGATGTAGGTCACACTCGTCCAAGTACTAGTGGCCTACCTTTGATATCATCATTTTGGCCGCAACTGATAGTATCGGGCATTATTTCTTAAATAGAATGAAATAAATACGTGTGATGAATTCATCACAGATGAGGGAGTAGGATTTATTGTACCTTTTCTCCCATAGGATGTTGAAATATACATGGACTGGGAGCTCTATGATGTGCCAGCTCAGTTTCATGACGGTGAAAATGTTTCTGGCGCACATGACATCAAGTAAATTTGAATCCATGTAGAAGGATGGTGTCTCTCCTTCCTTCGATGTCTTATCCTGTTGTATATAGATGCTCAATTTCTTAGAAATGATGGCTTCCCAGTTGAATGCACTCCTGGAGATTGCCACTGTGTAAGCTAGAGGCATCCATGCCTCTGAAATCCTGGAACAGTCCTTATCTCCATATAATCGACAAATGAGATCCATCAAGTAGATGTATGGCTCCCTTAAGTTGGTCATCTGGTACCATTCGGTGCTTCGGTTGGTGTATTTATTGTCTTCCCTCCACCATGAGGCCATCACTCAGCTGGTGTCATGGCGCTCATATAATTTTATGACAAAATCTGTGTTCAGTCGCTCCTCAGGGTTTCTAATCTTGTAATACTTCTGGACTTCGACCGATAAGAACACTTCAACACAACCACCATTGTCATCATTGGTCAAAAACTTCTATGTGTCTGTGTGGTCAATGAGCCACTTAAAAAGTTCTATACAGGGAAAAATAGGGGTTCTGCTTGCCACCATATGCAGGTATGCCCATCGGATATTCAAGAATACCTTGTCGTCGAGTGCTCTCACATCTGGGTCATTATGTGGGATATATTCCTGGTATTCCTCTCGACTGATATTTTTAAAGATCTCTCCCAAATGTGGGACTACTGCCTTGGTCCCCATGCTTGCCTCTATATCTCTAAGGGCCATAGGCTATATGAAATCCTTCTTTGTCGATGTTTTGATGACATGCTCCGGTCTTGGCCTGTATTCCAATTGTCTTGTGACCCCTAGAGAGGATCCTTCACCTAAATCTAGTTCTTTCAGCTTCGACACCCTCAATGATCGTCTAGTGGTTGGATTTGTTGGAGGCATTGTTCCTGGAATCAAAATAAACCTTCAGACACTGTGTAAAGAACAAAACCGGATAAAAAATATATGAAGTGTAAACATGTAAAATCCATCGACTTGGATACATACCTGTAAGATTTCTAAACCTGGTTATTTGATACTCATAGGATCTATGCAACTTTTGAATTGCTCATCTCATTTCTCTGGATGCTCTGAATTTCCTTGCATGCATAATGATTCCACTGACAACGACTCAAGATAATTTAAACCAATGAATAACTTACCGTGTTGCATTAGCCATTCAATTAGGGTGATGAGTGCCATTTAAACAAATATATCGTCGAATCTCTGCAACTTAAATTCATCGTGGGTTGATGGCGAAGGCACGAGAGTGATGTGGTCTATCGATGATTTTAAATGATCATTTTGATTGGCACACGAGGTAGAAACTAATGCGGGATTTGGTATTAATTAGCCCTTTAAATGCTCAAAATCTAATCATATCCAACGTTAAAACGTCCCACCATGTCTCTTTCTCAGGGGGTGGATCGGGGATGCACTATGAGTGTTTTCGTTGATGTCCCTCGCTGTTGGAACACATATATTTTTATAAACTTTAGAATTTAAATAGATTTCATTCCTATTTAAATAAAAACAATGCGCGCTGGATTCTCACCATCGACGAAATCTCCCATTTAAATCAAACGATCCTAATCTCTTAAAAGTTACGGAGCCGCCTACTTGTTAACGAGTAAAATAATTAAATACTACTTTCAAAATGCCAGGTTTTGGAGTTTCACAATACAAGTATTTCAACATGTAACAATTCCAAAGTCCTGATAACCAAAATCGCGAAACTGTCTTAAGCATTAAATCGGGTTAATTAAGGATTAAAGAAAAATTAACAATTAATAAATCTTATCGCGATTTCGCGTTTCAGGGATCCTAACATATATCAACTATCAATATCTAGAGACCCAAAGCCCCGTAATCTTAGAGATTAATCATGATTAATTAAAAGGGTTAAACATGATTAAAATTAATTAATCACGTTGCGATTTCGTGTTTCAGAAGTTATAGCTCAAACTGTATAGGATCTCCCGAGAGATGAAATTATGAAATTTAATTAATGATAAGTACGATTAGCTAATGCATTAACAATGATTATCTCTTAATTAATCCATCGCCTAATGATGACTCGGATAAATTCAAATTTCGTCTGTGCTTTTGCCGAGCATGAACCTCCAAAAAATCAATGACATTAATAATTCATTTACGACAATAATTCCAAATAAGATCTTGGGCCACCGCTTAAATATTATTCATTAAGTAAAGTAAATTATCCGTCAGTAAAGGTATTGGTTAATCGATGCAATTAAACGAAAAGAGTTTTTGAATTTAGAATTTCATTGTGAGTTTTTGCTGAGTAGTAAGTTTTCCCGCTAAAGTATTTTATGCATTTCCTGTGGAAAATAACAGAGGTCAAAGGACTGATATCATGGCTCCATGAATAGAAACTAAAATGACTTGTGAAAGTTCGAGCCAGAACATAGATTTCATCTCCGACACTTCGCCCAAAAGCATAAACATCGTTAAATCCTGGACACAAGTATTCAATATCCTACAGTATGAATTGGTAAATTTCCCGGACGATTCAAGTGACAATGAGAAGGAGGATATAGATACCAAATACAAAACTGTTTCCCATTCATAGTTACATAAGATAGCGATGAGGCCTAGGATTTTGCCTTACAATGATATGATCGGTTGGGCACTGGAGAACATGGATATCCCAACCAGAACCATCGTCAATTCACAAAAGGTCGCAGTCAGATCTTTCTGGCCAGAACATCTACATGTGATGTACAAATTGTCTCCAGCACCAAATTTCATTTACGATGCCAGTTTCCTATTAGACTTTGACAAGAAGGAATGTGGCCAATATGGGAAAAACTTTCCCAACTTAATTAAGGACTGGTACTCTCACCCCGAGAAGTTCAGAGTTGACTCCCATGGTGTATATGCAGTTGCCGCACTAGAACCTCACATAATGTATATAGAAATGATGATGTGTAGAATCTACGGGAAGGAAAACACAACCCATTTATTTTTACAGTGGGTACCTATTACACACACAGTAGCAGAGGGGTATTCTTTTGATTGGTCCAAGATATTGTTAGATAATTTGGTTAAAGAGATTACATATTATCAGTCACTAAAATCCAAAGGGCAGTCGACCCCATTTTCATGTCGGCTTATATAATTGACTTCATCTTTTTTATGACGCTTTTTCCTTTGATGGGTTGGAGGTGGACTCCAAATAGTGTTGAACCCATACATATTTATCATTCAAAACTTTGGGAGGAGAAGGCGAAATATTTCTTTTATGAAATCTGCAACTAGGCGGTGGTGTCGATGCACACTGCTATATATGGCTACCCACCTCCTAGAATTTCCGACAAAATTGTGACTACTCTAGGCAGGATAACCGACTGGTACATCAAGGAGAATTTCTCTTATATTAGGGTTTTTGGTTGTTCATTTCCTCCATATGCTCTGCCTCAATTTTTACCGAATCGACTAGTGTGCGGTGAAGTAGCACATCAAACTGTTCTTGGGGGAATTAGTAAGGAGTTGAAAGTAGTACGGAAAAAGGTATGGCCCTCTTTTCCCCTACAGATTGGTACTTTTTCTTTACTGGATTCCAACCATTTGAAAGTAGAGGCCACAACCCTGGGAGAAATCACGATGGTCAATATCAAATTCAAGAATAACGATCCACATAAGATCGTAGGTAATCACATGGCCAGTTGCAATTTGAAAAGATATGAACATGAAGAGTACCCTTAGGATGAGATGTTCCAAGGAGAAAGGTCCTATCAAGAGGTCCTGAGTCGAGTGAGAGATCTGTCACCAGATAAAATAATCGAGTTTTATAATTTCCATAAACATCGAAGGAATAGCCTCCCCAAAGTGTTGCAAGGAGAAAACTTGATGCCTCCAGCTACACAACAAATGAATACCCAAGGTTTAGAGACAGTGAGCTCCTGCGGACAAGAAACCCGAGAAAGCTCGGAGAAGAATAATGGGTTGACTTAGAAAGGAGACACCACAGTGAAAAATGTATTAGGTGACCAAGCTAAATATCAAACTGAGGCCTTGACAGAAACAACTATTGATATGACCGGGAAGCCGCCATCCACTGAGATAGGCAGTCCTATCCAGTCCGTCACACCTCTACAATTTAGTAAAGGTAACCCAAATTCCGAGGTTGTATTCATAGAAGACCTCACACCTATTTTGGAAACATAAATTCCTCCTTTGGATTTCTTCTTTAGTAAGAAGAGAAGGGTTGTGGTAAAGATAGAAACATGCCAGAGGGAAGGTGCAACTTTAAAAAATAATAGGGTGCTATTAGATGGATAAGCCTTGGAAGAAGAAGACTTCACTACAGAGGTGGAAAGTTTGTTGGGAGCTTTTGCAATGACAAACCAATTTTCATTTGAGAACTTAAAGGAACGTCTGAAGCAGAATGATCTATTGATAATCCAATTGCAAAATCAAATACGGACTGTGGAAAAAATGTCAGGAGTGAGATCAACAAAGGTTTTTAGAATCCTAGAGCCAATGATATATAGTAAATTTAGCATCTCAAATCCAGTCTCGACGAAATTCACAAGAATGTATAGGAGAGTAGAGGACAGACCATTTAGCAAAGTGAATTGGTGAACTAACTATATGACAAGGTAAGCTTGACTGAGAACATGGTTATATATATAACTGTTTCCAAGATCAAGCATTGGAGGTAGGTAAGAAACTGGAATCAACGCAACAAAGCCTTTTTTATAAGGTGAAAGCTATCCAAAATCATTTTCAGGTGGTAAATCAATCCTTGGATAACATTTATTTAAGGGAGAAAGAGGTTATTGCTACTCGGACCACTTTCCAAGAAGACATTGTGTCATCGTCTAGGGAAGGAGTATCTATGATTTCAGTTTTTTTTTTTGTTTTGGAGCAAGTCAGAGGTGACATAATACTAAAGACATGGGAATCTAACATAGCCGAAAGTAAGAAAATGGCTAAGGAAGTCAAGGAGGCTTGTGAAGAAGCTTTTCATTCACTAAATATAGAGTCATTAGGCCTCGGAAAAGATGATCACTCTGGAGTACTCAGACAAGTTGACATAGCAAAGCATCAACTTGACATCAAGGAAAACTTGGAAGTAGCTCAGGCTGAAATCTTGCATTTAAAACAAATTGATATTACTCAGATAAATAAGTGGCTAGTGAGGCCCAATCTACAAATACAGTCAATAATTTCAAAAGACAAAAGGATGGAAGATATATTGCCTCAATTAGAAAAGAAATTATATATTTTTGAGGAAAATAATTTAATAGAACCCTCTAGGCTGGTGGTACAATTTGTAAGAAGATGCGTTAAATGTATCGAGCAAGGAAAGGGCAGCACCTCCAGGAACCAATGAGGTAGCCTGTGCACATCATCTGTACAGATCATGATTAGAATACCAATTGTTTTCTGAGCTGGAGAACAAGAAGAGAAAACATCTCTGCTAGTGATATGAAGAGACAGAAAATATGCAAGTGAAGCATTTCACATTTCACATTTTGTAATTTTTACTATTTTAGAAATAAGGAGAATTCCAACCGTTTAGGGTTGGGAACCTTTTGTATAAATATATATTTCTAATATTGAACAAAGACTGCTTCTTTCGTATTGTAACTAAGAAAACTCATCGTTGTGAGTATTAATACAAGTGCAGACATGGATTCCAAATTTTGTGTAGTTTGAGTTATGTGCTCTTCTTGTATTCCATCTCTCCAGTTTTCTTTATGTTACTCCTTGATAAGTGAATGATTGCAACTTAGTAAAACATCTCTTGTAATCACATTTTATTTAGTTATTTGATAAGCAAGAGGTTTTTCCTCTGTATTTTCTATTAGCAAATACAATACCTGCAAGTTACTTGGATTACTACATCATATATCCTTTTAGGGATACATTCTACATTTTCTTCTACTGCAAACATGGTAAGATTCATATGTAATTGATGCCTCATTTTGCTTGATAGTTTTGTAACTTTCTCCATCATCGCTCAATTTTATTAATTGAATCAAATGATGAAACACAACCTCTGTTCTGTTCAACTATTAATTTCATTTGAGGATTAAATTCTTACACAACTAACAAAAGGAAAAGCACTTAAAAAAAATTCCTTAATTTCCCGATGCCTGACATTATTCTTTGAGCCTTAATTTTAATCCCAAGAACAACATATTTTTGGCGCCGCTGCCGAGGATGGAGAAAGGAAGTTATTTTTCCCTGGGAGAACGACATGGTAAGTTTCTCTCTTTGAATGTGAATAAAGATTGAATACATTATAAGGCTAATTTTTATCTTTCACTTGGCGATTCCACAACTAATAAACTTGCATTTGGTCGAAGGAATACCAGACAAAACCCAGACAATAAGAAGACTATGCATATATCCGACCCTGAAAAAATATTAAAGCCAAGGGGATACCTCAAGAAGACCATTGCATCCATAAGTAAGGTTTACCAACCTAAACCCACACAGTCTAATGCTAAGGTTCCAATTGAACAGTTAACTCCACAAGAAGGTTCATCCCAAATCCATTTCGGAGAAACATCGACTGATAGAATTGAAGCCGAAATCATAAACGTCGAATTGGTTTTACCCAAGATAAAGGCCGAAACCAATTCAACTGCCTCCTTTACTAATAAAGGTAAAGAACCCATCTCAACACCTAATTCGATTGATAGTCCATCAGTCCCCGAAGTAAAGACTCCAGCTTCCTGAAGTTTTGAAGAATATATCTTACACTTTGATTCAACTCTCGTTGGTTCTCCCGTTTATATATCCTGCAAATCTGAAGAACCTAGTCCTCATCTCTCTTTTCCCCCCTTTTCATATTTTCTATCTCCTGATAGTCAGTTTCCAGAGCCTCTTTTGCTTTACCCTGAAGTAGCCAAAAGGTCACTACGAGTTTTTGAAAACCTTCTCTACAATCTCCAAGTTTCATCCCCTAGATTATCAATGGATGCTGCGGGAGGAGGTGGTGCTGGAGGTGGCGGTGGAGGAGGAGTTGGTGTAGGAGGGGGAGGAGGAGGCAGTTAAGGACCATCCCCACCTCCTACAATTTTTTCTAAAGTAGCTTCTAGGTATGCTCCTTTAGTCCTCCCATCCCCTCCACCATTTACCCGAAAACTATATGAAAAACCTGCCAAAATTCATAGGAGAGGGAAACTTAACTGCTACTGAGCATATAAAATTTTTCGATCAATTCGTCAATATTCTTAGCCTCGAGCATGAGGATGTTTATTCAAGGCTCTTAGTTAAAAATTTCAAGGGACACGTGAGAACCTGGTTCCGAGGACCACCAATAACTTCTATAAGAACATATGATGACTTAGAAAATGCCTTTCTCAGACAATGGGGAGAGAGGAAATATCACCTTTATTATTTAACCGAGTTTGGAGCTATAAGAAAGAAAATTCAGAGATAGTTCTCGAATTCAATCAGAGATTTAATAAATTATACAACAAAATTCCAGTTGAGGTTAAACCTTCACAACCTACAACAAAAGTGACTTTCACAGGGGATTTTGAGCCCGATTTTGCCTTACTGTTAAGGGAAAGGAGATTTTCCGACCTCAAAAGAATGCAGGACGATGCTATAGAAATAGAGTCAAATATGATGGAATCGGGAAAGTTAAAAGCTAAAATCGAAAAAGGAAATAAAGAGACCAGAAGATTCAGAGAACAAGAAGGACCTTCCAAATCTGGGAGGTCTGCGGAAGATAAAATGGATGATATGGAAAAAATGATCAAATAATTATCAAACAAAATCTTGAAGATGGAATTAGACCAAGTTAAAACAGATTAGTTCGTTAGAAAATATTTCAGAAGGAATCCTAACACTCAAACGCAGCAAAGAAAAATAAAAAATGAAGATCAAAAGATTCAGACCCCCTTTAAAAATGAAAATTTTATAGGAGGAGATGACATGCAAAAATTTGAGGAGTTAGAGGAAGACATGAATAATATTAGCGATGATGATCAAGAACCTCATTTGATGATGCAAGATTATGAAAGGTCTTTAGGCGTATAATACCTATTTAATAATGATGATATCATACATATTACATAAGATTCTGCTTCAAGGAATCACTGATAATATGATGGTCGAGCTTCAACAAAAGTATAATTTAAGGCCTAGGGACAGAAATGTCACAACTTCCTAACCAAAGAAGATATTGATGAGAATTAAAGTGAACGAGACAGCTCAATCAACAGTTGAAACACAAACTGCCAAAAAAAAACAGTTGAAACACAGACTGCCAAATCAAAAGCAGCTAAAACACAGACTGCCAAAACAAAATCAGTGGAAATTCTGACTATCAAAAAAAAAATAGTCGAAATGAAAGCAACACAAACTAATAGATAAAAAAAGAGAGAGATAAAGATCACAACCAGAGAAACTGAGAAGACAACAAGTTTCAACCTAGAAAATGAGATTAATAAAATCAAGATCCTTGTACCTCTGGTTGAATTGGCAAAAATCCCTACATATAGAAAACAAATTGCCAAAATGATAATTTTTTCAGATGTTGAAAGTCATGTGGATGATATAAATATAAATGATGATAAAATTACTATCATGTTTGGTCCGCATTTTGAAAATGCCAAAGATTCTATTGCTCCTTTTTACATTACGCTGACTGTGCATGATCATTTGCTCCATAACTGCATGTTGGATTCTGGAGCCTACCACAATGTGATGCCCAAAGCTAGTATGGAAAAATTGGGCCTCGAAATTACCAGACCATACATAGATATGTATTCTTTTGATTTGAGAAAGGTTAAATGTGTGGGTATGATTAAAGATTTAGTGGTTAATCTTGCACAGATCCTTGTAAAAAGTATTCTGATGGATGTGGTTGTTGTTGATATCCATGGAAAGTATGGCATGCTGTTATCCAGGTCTTGGGGCACCAAACTTGGAGGATCCCTTCAACTCGACATGAAATACACTACAATATCGATCTTTGGTGGACAGTTCACCTGCCTGTACAAAGAAACAAGGTTGGCGTATACAGTAAGTGATCCGTAGAATATAAATAATTACCCTGTTTATGTGACAGATCAAGATTTAGGAAAATGTATATTATTGATTGATGATGATTTAGATGAATGTACAGAAGAAAATTGTACAGAAAAATAAAAAATAGAAAAGACAAATAAAAATGTAAATAGTACTAGAGTTTGGAAAATGTATTTCGATGGTGCTTCATCTTGTGAAGGAGCAGAAGCTAGAGTGTTGTTTGTGGCACCCGAAGATGATTTTTTTATTCCTTTCTCTTACAGATTACAATGGCACATCGATTACACCAATAATGTATGTGAATATGAAGCCCCGGTCTTAGGATTAGAGGCTGCCATGAAGTTGAAAATTGAAAACCTGATAGTTTATGGTGATGCATAATTAATTATAAAGCAGATAAAGAAGCAGTACCATGCCAAACACCCAAGGTTGAAGTCTTACATAAATTGTGCCAGGGATCTGATTGAGAATTTTTTCTCCACATTCCTAGAATATAAAATCAACAGGCCGATTCATTGGCCAAAGCAACAACGACGTTTGTACCTCCTACTGTCCTCAAAATGAAGTACCACATAGAAATGAGACACATAACCTCAATACCAAACAATGTACAACACTGGTAGGTCTTCGAATATGATGAGCAAATCAAACAATTCCTAGAAATGGTGGACGAATTTTCTGAAATGCATATTGATCAGGAAAGTCAGAATGACCCCGCTTGGATTTTGCAAGAAGGTGAAGATCCTTAGGAGTTCTGAGATAAGATCGCTAATCACTGCATGTTGGCAATGAAAAATAATCAGATCCCTAAAGGTTTTATTCCTTTGGAGAGATTATTTGATCATGATGACATTCCCTTAAAGTCTACTTTCCAGCCTCAACCTGAAGAGGTTGAATATTGTGACATAGGCACCAAGGAAACTCCTAAGTTCGTAAAAATATCTAAATACCTTCCCCCTAAAATGAAAAAAAAATATGCCGATTTAGTCAAGAAATACAAGGATGTGTTTTCCTGGTCTTATGATGAATTAAAAACTTATGATACCAACGTAATCGAACAAAAAATTCCCTTAAAGTAGGGTGTTAAACCGTTCAGACAGAATCTCAGAAAGATAAATCCCATACTACTACCTGTGATAGAAAGGGAGGTAAAGAAACTCCTGGATGCTAAAATCATTGTTCCACTCAGGTATTCCGAGTGGGTAACCAATCTAGTTCTGGTCAGGAAGAAAAAAGGTGAAAACAGACTGTGTGTAGATTTCATAAATTTAAATAGATCATGTCTCAAAGATAATTATCCATTACCTAAAATGGATCACGTATTGGAAAAAGTGGATGGATCAAATAGAATGTCTATGATTGATGTCTTTTCAGGCTATAATAAAATTGCAGTCCATGAAGATGATAAAGAAAAAACCGCGTTCAACACCCCATGGGGTACCTTTATGTATGATAAAATGCCATTCGGTTTGATGAACGCGTGAGCCACTTTCCAACGAGATATGGACATCACCTTTGTCAGCGAAATAGATAATTTTGTTGTCATTTATCTTGATGATCTAACTGTGTTTTCTAAATCTGACGCAGAGCACCTAGTACACCTCAAACAGACATTTGAGAAATGTAAAAAATTCAGTTTGTCTTGGAATCCCAAGAAATATCATTTTGCAATGTAGGAAGGTAAACTCTTAGGCCATATAGTATCTAGAGATGGAATTAAAATCGACCCGAAAAGGGTTGAAGCTATAGATGCAATAAATATTCCTAGGAATAGAAAGGAGATCCTGTCATTTTTAGGAAAAATTAATTTTTTAAGAAGATTCATCCCAAACTTTGTTGAAATTGTAAAATTGCTTACATATATGCTCAAGAAGGACAACGAGGTCAAATGGACGACCGAAGCCCAATCATCATTCAAATGCATTAATAAAGTTATAGGTGAAGCATCGGTGCTAGCAGGCCCAGATTATATGAAAGAATTCTTGATTTTCTCATTTTCCTTTGAACACACTATCGCAGCTGTGCTCTTACAAAAGAACGATGAAGGTTTCGAGCAACCAATAACATTTTTTAGTAAAATTCTTTGAGACGCTGAACTAAAATATGATATATTGGAAAAACAAGGATACGTAATGGTGAAAGCCCTCAAATATTTCAGGACTTATGTGCTCCATTCTAAGATAATTGCTTATGTACCTACCAACGCTGTCAAGGATATATTAGTTTAGCCCGATAGCAATGGAAAAAGGGGTAGATGGTTATCCAAGATTCAAGAATTTGACCTAGAAGTAAAACCAACCAAACTTGTCAAAGGTAAGGGCTTGGCTAAAATACTAGCCGAATCAAATTTCCGGGCACTTGGGATAAATCATCTACAAGAGTACGAAGGATTTCTAGACATAGATGAATTTGATGTTACTATACCCGCAACCGAGATTCAAGAAAAAATTTCTTCCTCAATCTGGTATAGCGACATAGTTTCGTACATGATGACTCTTCAATGCCCAAGCGACATGACTCCTTCCAAAGCTATAGCGTTGAAGTTTCACGCAGCAAAATATTGTATCATGGACAACCAACTTTATTGGAAAGATCCTCTAGGTTTTTTACTAAGCTGTTTAGTAGAATCTAAAACAGAGAGAGTCATAAATGAGTTTCACGAAGGGGTGTGTGGAGGACATCACGCCTGGAGAGAAACGAGCTATAAAATTCTGAGAGCAGGATATTATTGGCCGAAATTATTTACTGACGTGAATGCCAAAGTTAGAGCCTATAACCCCTGCCAACTATTTTCAGGCAAGAAAAATCTTCTGGCCTTACCTTTGGTTCCAGTCAAGACATAAGCTCTGTTTCAGCAATGGGGTCTGGATTTCATTAGTGAAATACATCCACATTCAAGCACACAACATAAGTGGATTTTAACCGCTACTGACTATTTCACTAAATGGGTGGAGGCCATTCCGACGTGAAACACAATAGACACAGTGGTGATAAATTTCTTAGAAGAGAACATTTTATCAAGATTCAGAGGTCCTCGCAAGATAGTCACTGATAATCGCCAAGCTTTCAAATCCATGGCTATGGTAAGTTTTTGTCAAAAGTACAACATTGTAATAGGACATTCCACAACCTACTATCCTCAGGGAAATGGATTAGTCGAGTCCTTGTTACACATTATTTTCGTCATCTCTATGATCGTTAATGATGTAAACCTATCTATTGCCTTTAGAGGGGTCACAGTGGCCTGAGTTCCTGAAGAGAGAAGGAAGAAGAACTTTTCCTGAGGAAAAAAGTTACATTTTCCTATGTAATAACCTTATAAAAAGAAATGTCCACAGGTTGCTATATAGGCAGGGTGCGGGAATGACAAATTTCCGCAGGTTTCTATATAGACAGGGTGCGAACAGTCCGCAGGTTGCTATATAGCTAGGGTGCGGACATTCCAGCACGTGGGAAAAACGTACGGTTTCTCGAATTTTCTAGAAGGAGAAGCTTCTTGGGTGAGGTGGCATCCGAATAGTTTGGATCTTACTCGCTTTCATGATTTAGTGGGATCATCCTAACCTCCTCACCTTATCTTCTTCAGCTTATAAAAGGAGAGGAATTCTCATGGAGAAAGTTAGCTTTTGTGAGCTTGATCTTGTGGGTTCTTGGTTGTGGTTCTTTGGCTTGGAATTATTAGCTTGGTTGGAGTGGCGTTGAGATTTGCTTTGTCAAGATAGATTGTGAGCAACTATAAGATCTATGGTCTCATAATTCTTGGAGTCAAAGTGTGTGGGGAACGAAGGACAGTTGGAAGGGACCTTACGACATCAAGGCAATGGTTGTAATCTCTCTTTCACATTTAATATGA
>ML815452.1:63364-82371 GCA_009831015.1 Picea engelmannii | reverse complement strand
TTTCACATTTAATATGATACAGTAATATGTTTCTTTCCCATAAAGTTAGATCTACTTTATTACATAATTCCTTGATCATATGTATAGATTAGCTATTGGATATATTATTTTCTTTCACTTTGGTTGGTTTGTGATGTTTTGATATTGACCGCACAAGAGCACTGGAGCGAAGCAAGGAACAATAGAGACCAAGGAAGCGATTACAAGGTACACATATTCTTCTCACTTCCAATTTAATTCAATAGTTAGATCTAGGGAAAGCGGTATATTCTGTCATGTTTTGTTCTAGATCCAGGTGGATCTAGGGAGATCGGTTTGTGTCCGCACTTACGGATTTATCCATAACAGTCCTCAAACAAGAGCCTAATCACCATAATTAAAAAAGTGTTGACTAAAAATAAGAAAGTCTGGCATGTGCATTTTAAATATGCTTTGTGGGCTAATAGAATAGGAACTAAGAAATCAATTCGAATGCCCCCTTTCCAAGTGGTGTACAATACCAATGTGGTTCTCCCCATAAATCTGTCTCTGCCCGTAATGAAACTTTGGAAGGATGCAAAGGAAGAGCCAAATGATATCACCAAAAGAATAAATCAATTGATTGAAGTCCAACAAAATAGGACTAAAGTGGATGAGAAACTCTAGAAATATCAAGACAACATGAAATCTTTTGACCAAAAAGCTAAAGATAGGGAATTTCTCCTTGGTGACCTAGTTTTAAAGTGGGATGCTAGGAAGTAAGACTTAAGAAAACACAACAAATTTGACCATATCTGGTGTGGGCCTTTCAAGATCACAGTTTCTGAGGGGAAGAATTCATTTCTGTTAGAAAATACTGACGGGAAAATCCTTAATGCCCCTATCAACGGGCGTTACCTGAAGCATTTTATGCAATGATCAGATTCCTAAATCTCATTGTACATACTGGTTTGATTTTCATATTTTTGTTTACAATTCTTCGTTTCTTTGGTAAGTTTTTACTTTCACTGTAAATAAAACCAGGTTAGTCGATTTCATAAAACAAAAATATAAATAAGTAACACATAGATTTCTAGTCTGCATAAGTTCCCTACATTCTTCATGTTATTGTCATGCAGGATACTTGCCGATAGACGAGAGATAAGAGATATCAGAAATTGACATTCATGTCCAGAACGTTGGCTTTCTCTCGAAATAGGTGATAAACAAATAACTTACTTGATTGAAAATATAGAGTGAATCTAAGGTATGAGATTCTTCCCTACTAACCCAAGTTAAAGTTTCAAAGAGATATCACTAAGTATGATAGAAGTCTCATGTGTACAAATATTGTCACCTAATCTAAAACCAGGGTAATGTAAAATTATGGTTTAATTAAAATTTCGAGAATCAATTAACAAGATTGCATAGAGGTGACCGTTCTCACAACATAACATCTGAATCCTCTTTCTGTTTCTCTGCGCATCCTCAAGTTGTATTTTCCTATGATTCTTGATATCATCCCATGGTCTTTATAGAGGAAAAAGGGCCTCACCTTAACTTTGAAAAATCAGAAACAAGTCTTCAAAACGAGAATAGGAAAAAATCCTTATGATTCCTCTAACTTTAACTGAACAAAAAGGTA
Source organism: Picea engelmannii (assembly GCA_009831015.1). Lineage (NCBI taxonomy): Eukaryota > Viridiplantae > Streptophyta > Pinopsida > Pinales > Pinaceae > Picea > Picea engelmannii. The sequence goes on along the minus strand of ML815452.1, from coordinate 80,768 downwards.
TGTCTAGGCTAATCCTGACTATCTTAGCCCTTCTAAAAGATTTAAACTGATTAGTTTCTCTCAAGGAAAGTCCCTGGAAAAAACAATCTCCTCGTGAGAACTTCCTTGTAGGCAAAGGTGTTTTGAAGGTCAGAGAAGGATTAGTCCAGAGTAATCAAAGTGAGTTGACAAACCTCTGTTGCTAAATTATAAACATATATCATCCCTGGTATATTATATGCAAATTGATTGCCCCCACTTCATTTTTCAAAAATATAAGACAGATGGTGAAAGGAAATTCATTAAATGATTGCTCCCATATAATCCAAAAAAAAAAGAGATGATGAAAGGAAATTCATTAAATAATTTCCCTCATCTCAACATTTAAATGCAAAAATTTTCTAATTGAAGTGGTGAAAGGAAATTCAATGTGGGAATTAGATAACTTCACCAGGGTACTGAACATGCTCGCTGACAGTGAAGCAATGTCTATGATATATGCAAGGCTATTATACATGTATTATAATGTACTCTGGTAACTAGTTCTCTTTCCGACTAGATATACATTCTAAGCTAACACGAGACTCCCTGACTAAAAACAATAAAATTACTTTGCCTTGATGCGAAAAAAATTGAACAGAGTCTGGTAGAACGATTAAGGTTTTTTTGGTTATCTTAAGCAAATATGAAGTCAGTTTTAAGAAAATGAAGTCATTAATAAGCCTAATCTCGAGATCGGTGAATGATTAAGTTTTGAAAGTTTTCAGAAATATGGATGAAGTCCAAAGTCCCTCCGTGTGTCCTTTTTTAGAATGTGTTTCACAAAAATGCAATAATGACTCCATTTACCCAATAAAGACACTTGGTCTACTGTTCTTCGACGTCTCACAGGGAGACGTGATCCCTAGATGGAGCATATGTTGGAACAAATATTTTTTTATAAACTTTAGAATTTAAATAGATTTCATTCCTATTTAAATAAAACCAATGCGCACTTGATTCCCACCGTTGACGAAATCTTCTGTTTAAATCAAACGATCATAATATCTTAAAATTTATGGAGCCACCTACATGTTAATGAGTCAAATCATTAAAGACTACTTTCAAAATTTTGGGTTTCATAGTTTCGCTATACAAGTATTTCAACATGTAACAATTCCAAAGTCCCGATAACCGAAATCACGAAACTGTCTTAAGCATTAAACCAGGTTAATTAAGGATTAAAGAACAATTAATGATTAATAAATCTTATCGCGATTTAGTGTTTCAGGGATCCTAACATATAGAAACTATCAATATACCAAGATCTGAAACCCTTAAATATTAGAGGTTAATCACGATTAATTAAAAGGGTTAAACACAATTAAAATTAATTAATCATGTTGCGATTTCGTGTTTTAGAAGTTATAGCTCAAACCTTATAGGATCTCCCAAGAGATGAAATTATGAAATTTAATTAACGATAAGTACGATTAGTTGATGCATTAACAATGATTATCTCTTAATTAATCCGTTGCCTAATGATGACTCAGATAAATTCAAATTTCATCTGATCTTTTCCTAAGCATGAACCTCCAAAAAATCAATGACATTAATAATGAATTTATGGAAATCATTCCAAATAATATCTTGGGCCACCGCTTAAATCTTATTCATTAAGGAAAGTAAATACTCTGTCAGTAAAGGTATTGGTTAATTGATGCAATTAAAGGAAAAGATCTTTCGAATTTAGAATTTGAGTTTTTGCTGAGCAATAAGTTTTCCAGCTAAATGATTTTACGCATTTCCTGTGGCAGATAACAGAGGTCAAAGGCCTGATATCATGGCTCCACGAAAATCAACTAAAATGACTTGTGAAATTTTGAGCCAGAACATAGATGTCATCTTTGACACCTTGCCCAGAAGCATAGACACTGTTAAATCCTGGATGCAAGTATTCAATATCCTACAGTATGAATTGGTAAATTTCCAGTATGATTCAAGTGACAATGAGAAGGAAGATACAGCTACCAAATAAAAAACTGTTGCCCAGTCAGAGTTACATAAGATAGCGATGAGGCCTAGGATTTTTCCTTACAATGATACGATCGGTTGGGCGCTGGAGAAAATGGATATCCCAACCAGAGCCATCGTCAATTCAAAAAAGGTCGCAGTCGGATCTTTCCATCCAGAACATCTACAGGTGATGTACAAATTGTCTCCAACACCAAATTTCATTTACAATGGTAGTTTCTTGTTAGACTTTGAAAAGAAGGAATGTGTCCAATATGGGAAAGCCTTCCCAACTTAATTAAGGATTGATACTCTCGCCCCGAGAAGTTCAGAGTTTACTCCCATGGTGTATATATGCATTTTCCACACTAGAGCTTCACATAATTTATATAGAAATGATTACGTGTATAATCTACGGGAAGGAAAACATAGCCATTTATTTTTACAGTGGGTACCTATTATACACACAGTAGCAGAGGGGTATTCTTTTGAATGGGCCAAGATATTGTCAGATAATTTCGTTAAAGAGATTACAGATTATCAATCACTAAAAGACAAAGGGTAGTTGACCCCATTTTTCATGTCGGATTATATCATGGTCTTCGTCTATTTTATGATGCATTTTCCTCTGATGGGCTGGAGCTGGACTCCAAATAGTGCTGAACCCATACCTATTTATAATTCGAAACTTTGGGAGGAGAAGGATAAATATTTATTTTATGAAATCTGCAACTGGGTGGTGGTGTCGATTCTCACCGATATATATGGCTACCCACCTCCCATAATTTCTGACAAAATTGTGACTAATCTGGGTAGGATAGCTAATTGGTACATTGAGGAGAATTTATCCTATATTAGGGTTTTCGGCTGTTCAGTTCCTCCACATGCTCTGCCTCAATTTTTACCAGATCGACTGGTGTGCCATGAAGTAGCACATCAAACTGTGCTCGAGGGAATTAGTAAGGAGTTGAAAGTAGTATAGAAAAATGTATGGCCCTCTTTTCCCCTGCAGATTGGTACGTTTTCTTTACTGGATTTCGGCCATTCGAAAGTAGAGGTCGCGACCCTGGGAGAAATCCGGCTAGTCGATATTAAATTCAATAAGAACAATCCACATAAGATCGTAGGTAATCACATGTCCATATGAAATTTCAAAAGATATGAACATGTAGAGTCCCCTCAGGATGAGATGTTCTGAGGAGCAAGGTCCTATCAAGAGGTCCTGAGTCGAGTGAGAGCTCTATCACCAGATAAAATAAACGAGTTTTATAACTTCTAGAAAAATCGAAGGAATAGCCTCCCCAAAGTGTTGCAAGGATAAAACTCGATGCCTCCATCTACAGAGAAAAAAAATACCCAAGGTTTAGAGACCGTGAGCTCCAGCGGACAAGAAACACGAGAAATCTCAGAGAAGACTGAGGGGTTTACTCAGAAAGGAGATACCATGATGAAAAATGTATCATGTGATCAAGATAAATATCAAAATGATGCCTTGATAGAAACAACTGTTGATACAACCAAGAATCCACCATCCACCGATATAGGCAGTCCTATCCATTCCGTCACACCTCTACAGTTCAGTAAAGGTAACCTGAATGCTGAGGTTGTATTCATAGAAGACCTCACACCTATTTCAGTAGCATAAATGCCTCCTTTGGATTTATTATTCAATAATAAGAGAAGGGATGTGGTAAAGAGAGAAACACACCAGAGGGAATGTGCACCTATAAAAAATCACAGGGTGCTATTAGATGAACAAGATTTGGAAGAAGAAGACTTCACTACAGAGGTCGCAGGTTGACTGGGAGCTTTTGCAATGATAAACCAATTTTCAGTTGAGAACTTAAAGGAATGTTTGAAGCAAAAGGATCTGCTAATAATCCAATTGTAAAATGAAATACAGACCGTGGAAAATAATGTCAGAAGTGAGATCAAAAAAGTTTTTGAGCAGGCTAGAGCCAGTGATATACAGGAAATTCAACAACTCAAATCCAGTCTTGACGAAATTCACAAGAATGTACAGGCGAGTAGAGGACGGGCCATTCAACAAAGTGAATTGGTGAAGAAGCTACAGGACAAGGTAAGCTTGATTGAGAACATGGTTATAGATATAACTGTTTTCCAAGCTCAATCATTGGAGGTATGTAAAAAACTAGAATCAACGCAACAAAGCCTTTTTGATAAGGTGAAATCTATCCAAAATCATTTTCAGGTGGTAAATCAATCCTTGGATAACATTTGTTTCAAGGAGAAAGAGGTTATTGCTGCTCGGACTACTTTCCAAGAAGCAGTTGTGTCATCATCTATGGAAAGAGTATCTGTGGTTTCAGGGTTGTCTGTTTTAGAGCAAGTCAGAGGTCACATAATACTAAAGACATGGGAAGCTAACATAGCCGAAAGTAAGAAAATGGCTAAGGAAGTCAAGGAGGCTTGTGAAGAATTTTTTCATTCACTAAATATAGAGTCATTAGGCCTTAGAAAAGATGACCACTCTGAAGTACTAGGACAAGTTGACATAGAAAAGCGTCAACTTGACATCAAGGCAAACTTGGCAACTTGACATCAAGGCAAACTTGGAAGTAGCTCAGGCTGAAATCTCACATTTAAACATATTGATATTACTTAGATAAATAGGTGGCTAGTGAGGCCCAATCTGCAGCTAGAGTCAATAATTTCAAAAGACAGAAGAATGGAAGATAGATTGCCTCAATTAGAAAAGAAATTATATATTTTTGAGGAAAATAATTTAACAAAACCCTCCAGGATGGTGGTACAATTTGTAAGCATATGCGTTAAATGTATCGGGCAAGGAAAGGGCACCACCTCTGGGAACCAATGAGGTAGCCTGTGCACATCATCTGTACATATCATTATTAGAAGACCAACTGTTTTCTAAGCTGGACAACAAGAAGAGAAAATGTCTCTACTAGTGAGATGAAGAGACAGAAAAGATGCAAGTGAAGTGTTTTGCATTTCACATTTTGTAATTTTTACTATTTTAGAAATAAGGAGAATTCCAACCGTTTAGGGTTGGGAACCTTTTGTATAAATATATCTTTATAAGATTGAACAAAGGATTCTTCTTTCCGTATTGTAACTAAGAAAACTCATCCTTTGTGAGTATTAATACAAGTGTAGACAAGGATTCCAAATTTTGTGCAATTTGAGTTATGTTCTCTTCTTGTATTCCATCTCTCCAGTTTTCTTTATGTTACTCCTTGATAAGTGAATGATTGCAAATTAGTACAACATCTACTGTAATCACATTTTATTTAGTTATTTGATAAGCAAGCGGTTTTTCCTCTGGATTTGCTATTAGCAAATACAATACTTGCAAGCTACTTGGATCACTACATCATATATCCTTTCAGGGATACATTCTACGTTTTCTTCTACTGCAAACAAGGTAAGATTCATTTGTAATTGATGCCTCATTTTGCTTGATAGTTTTGTAACTTTCTCCATCATCACTCAATTTTATTAATTGACTGAAATGATGAAACACAACCTCTGTTCTATTCATCTATTAATTGCATTTGAGGTTTAAATTCTTACACAACTAATGGAAGGGAAAATACTTAAAAAAAAAAATCCTTAATTTGCTGATGCCTGACATTATTCTTTGAGCCTTAAGTTTAATCTCATGAAAAACACGCGCAAAATCTCTGACGCTGATCAATCTCATCGTACAATGCTGTCGTGGAAAATCTGACTCAGAGGTGTGACTTGGACCTAGGTAACTAAGAATGAATCGGGTTAAAACTGGACCGTACGGTTCTCCAATCTGGTAAAGACACATGGCATTAAAGACCGATGACCTGATTTGTGTGTATTAATCGGATTCAGGGTTTTTATCAAGTTATTCATTTTAAAACATACCTCATCTTGTCGATGCCGAAGAGTATCTAGGATCGATGATCGGTGATAAACCTATCACGTGTTTTTCTATGGATTAGCTTCCTTAAAGAAGTCTTGATGCTGAAATGCATCGGGGATCGAGATAACTTTTTAGTGTGGTCAGGATGTTCGTTGCGATCCTTTTAGGTCATCCCCGATTTCGATAAGCATGTCAGGCATCAACTATTGGTGATATCTTTTCTTTCTTTGTCAACAACTATTACCCTCATATTTTACCGATGTCGAAGGGGAATCTGCTATCGGTGATATCCTTTTTCAAAACATTGACGCAAACAAAAAATATTTTTTACCAATGCCGATGAATATTGGTGCTCGACGACTGAGGTTTCCCAAGTGGCTCTTTTTCCTTATTTGAATTCCTTCCGATGTCAAATCTGAGTGCGTCGGGTGAAATGTTTTGGATATTGATTCTTTATTCATGTGTTAAGGCCTTTTAAGTCATGGGGTTTCATAAGTTCAAACAAACTTGAAAAGCTAATGAGATTCAATATAATAAGCAAAGCTTAACATTTCTCAAAATGAAATCGAATCAGATAGTGCAAAGATCAAGTGGTACCCAAAAAGTGGAAAAAACGACATAGGGTTTTTAGGGTGTGTTGAGTGCTCAACAAATGACGACTTACTAGGAAAAATAAGAATCTTCGTTCCTCCCTCGGGCTCAACTGATGCAAAATCTGGTTAAGGACTTAATTGGTTTTTAATCAGAGCCTCTTTTATCCTTGCATTTCAAATTCCCTGGTTGATGTGTTTGGGCCTGCCTGTGGGGTTTTCCACCTTTAATCCATCTTCGTTTTCTATAACCTTGACTCCCTTCCCCTTTGACAAGAGTCTAGTAAAGCATTCACTAGCACTAAGACTTTAGTTACCCTTCTTCACTTGCTACGGTGTTTCTCTGCTTCTAGCGAGCATCCATAGCCTTGACGGAGTCACCTCGATGTCACAGACCTTGCTTCGCTGCCAATGAGCATCCATATCCCCGACATATTTATTTTCATACCCTCTCCTACTGTGAACTCATTTTATATAGTTCATTTTTATTTCGGGATCATTCCCCGAGTGAGTGGGAGAGGAGGACGTTTGTTGTTTGCAAAATGAAATGGTTAAGGCGAAACTTGCTAGCTCTGTCTCTAAGGTACATGTAGTCCTTTCCAACTTACCCTCTTTCCCTTAAGGTTTCACCAAACCACTAGGCATACACTTCTACATTTCTCGAAAGTTGTTCTTCTTCATAGGTTAGATAGAGAACCCCTTGAAACAACCACAAGTTCCCCAACGTTTCTTGTGTTGTATGTGAGCGATGAGTTAGGAACAAATTTCGTCATATCGCATGATTTGAGGTCAACCATTGTCTTGCTAAACACAATATTCAAAAGCGCAAAAGTACAAACAACAAAATATAAAACAAAAAAATGCATTTCACAATCAATGTGTCTAAAATAAACATCGTGAAAACATAAACACATAATTTTTTTTTTAATGGAAATATTGTTTTAGGGCTTGGCCATTCACCGGGAGGGTGTCAGGTTCCACCCTTAGATTTTGCATTTGATACATGCCTAAACCAATCTTCTCAGCCACCTGGAAAGGACTGAGTCATAGATTCTGAAACTTAGAATGTTTTCCTTTAGGATCATTTTCTCTGTCCCACATTAGGACTAAGTCTCCTACTTCAAAATTCTTCTCTTTAGCCTTATGCTTATCAAACCACCTTTTAACTATCTGTTGGTGAGCTATGAATTTTGATTTTTGTTTCTCTCGTTCTTCTTCTAGCATGAGGAGGGTATCAATTCTTTGTTGTATGACTAATGAGGGTTTTCCTCTGGAATCCTAAGCAAGTTGAAGAGATGGAAGATATAGCCCATTCAGGAGAATGGCTTCCTATTCGTATACCAGAAATTATGGGGAATTACCTATAGCTTCCTTGGGTGTAACTCTATCAACCCATAAAACATTATGAAGTGAACTATACCAATTACTTTGGTTGTCTGCAACTGTTTTCTTCAATATCCTCACCAGGTTCTTATTAGTTGATTCTGCCACTCTGTTCCCCTATGGGTAGTAGTTTGCAGAGTATTTGATTATAATTCCTTTGTCTAGGGAAAAATATATTAATAAGGTGGAAGAAAAGTAAGTTGCGTTATCAAAAACAAGGACGGAGGGCACACTGAACGTTGTGATCAGTTGTTGTTCTATGAATTGGATCACCACCTTTTCATTTACATGAGTCATAGGGATGGCTTCTGCCCATTTCGTGAAATAATTTATGGCAGTCAGTATGTACCTATGCTATTTTGAAGAACTAGGTGTAATTTCTCCTATGATATCTAACCCCCATTACTCAAATGGCCTAGAAATGGCCACCAGTTGGAGTGGGACAACTGCTCTCTTTTCCCTCCCCGTGCTTATCTGACAAGTCTTACAGTTTCTGGCGTATGCGTGAGCATATTTGAACATAGTAGGCCAATAGTAACCGGATCTCAGTATTTTATGAGCGGTGGTGTTTCTTGCGAAATGCCAATTGGTAGGACCATCATGGAGCTATTTCAGAACTTTGTCTGCATCTTCACGTTCGAGACATATTAAAAGTACCCCATCATAATTAACATGGAAGAGTATTGAATTTATGAGGTGATATTGTGTGGATTTTAACATGAGAGCTCTCCTTTCCCTATGGTTTAGGTTTTCTTGGCAAGTCCCATGATGCAGGAGATAAGTCAGTTTCTCATACCAAGACTCTTCCTCTGGGGACATGTATGAAGCTTCACCACACCATAATGCCAATTCATTCTCCCATCCAGGGTCGTCATTTACTTGGTCCTCGGCTTCAACTTCCAATTTGTATAACCCTTGTCCCTTAACTAGTTTAGCAAGTTTTATATCTAGATCAAATTCTTGGACTACTTCCATCCAATTTCCTCTTCTTTCCCCCATCTCCTGTTGAGTGAATAGGGATTGAACTACAGGGTGAGGCGCTATGACTTTGGTATGATTCTTAAGGATGTAAGATATGAAGTGTTTCACTGCCTTGTATACCCCATAAGAATGCTTTTCTACATAGGGGTAATTTAGTTCGGCCCCTTGGAGATTAGTGCTCATGAATGATATCGATGCTTCATTGATGTCATCATCCTTCTGAGTCAATACTGCAGCTAGTGATTGGTTAGAGGCAAAAGTGTAGAGAAATAAATATTTGTTGAAATCAGGACTTCGTAACACTGGAGCTCGAGATATTGCAGTCTTAATATTGCTGAAATCCCTCTTTCGTTCATCATCCCATTTAAACTCAACATATTTACGAACCATTTTTTGTAAGGTTTTGATAGTTTCAATGAAATCGTGGGTGAAATTCCTCACAAAATTGATTTTCCCAAAGAATGATTGCATAGCCTTTTTGTTGTGAGGTAATGGAAGCTAAGATATAGCCTTAATCCTTTCTGGGTCTATGCGAATTCCTTCTTGAGATATAATGTGGCCTAACAACTTACCTTCCTCGACACCAATTTTTTTTTTCTTAGGGTTTAAGGATATACCGTATTTCCTACACCTTTCAAAAATCTGGTTTAAGTGTTGGATGCGATCTTCTTTGTTCTTTGAATACACAATTATGTCATCCAAATAGACTACCACACATTTGTTGATTAGTCCCAGAAATTCTATGTCCATGGCCCTCTGGAAGGATGCCCCTGCATTGATTAACCCAAAGGGCATACATTTATAGGCAAAGGTTCCCCACTTGGTTCATAAGGTAGTTTTCAAGCGATCTTTTTCTAAAACTAGAACATGGTTGTAACTTGAGAAGCTGTCTAGTAGGGGGAAAATATCAGAGCTAGAGACGGCCTGCAGGAGTTGCTCCATTGGTGGGACTGGATAGTTATCCTTTTCTGAAGCTCTGTTGATATTTATGAAATCTACGCACAGGGGAATCTCCCCAGACATTTTCCTCACAGGAACCAAATTCTCTACCCAGGCAGAGTGTCTAACCTGTAAGATAATTTTGGCATCTAATAGTTTCTTCAACTCCTAACACATGAGAGGTTGCATGGATGCGTGGTACTTCCAGAGATTTTGTTGGAAGGGTTTCACTTTAGGATTTAACAGGATAATGTATTGAATGATAAGAGTATCATAATTTTTCAGATCTCGGTAGGACCATGCAAAAACATATTTATATTGTCTGAAAAGTTTGAGATAGGCCTTCCTTTCCTCTTTAGACACTGTTTTTCCGAGATTTATATTTTTGGGGTTTTCCGGGGTTCCTAGATTTATAGTTTCATGCATGGGACAGGAACTCCTCGTCTTTGTGTTAGTTGACCCTTTGAATCTTCCTATTAAGTCAAAAGGGTTCTCTAAATTAGCTACCCCTTTCGGTATTGTGTGAGACCTTGGTGTGTCAATCGATTGATTTATATGAGGATCGGTTTTTGCTGATTGTTCCTGGAATACTTCATCGTCAATAGCCAAGTCTTTAAAATTATCCTGATCAGTCAAAAAGTTTATAATCTATTCATCTCCTTCAAAGACGTTCCAATTCGAAATATTGTTGGGCACTAACGGTTTGTAGAGTAGCTCCAAAGTGAACCAGGAGGCTTCATAATATTCTAGAGGTGATAGCCTTGAGGCAGTGGTGGCCAGAGAATCAACAAGAATGTTCTTTGTTTTGGGGATCATTGTAATGTTGAAGGCTTCAAAATGTTCTATTAGCCTCTGCATTTCCTGTTGGTAATTCTTCAGGTGTGGAGAGTTGCAATGTATAGTATTCCTTACTTGTCTAACAATAATTTCAGAATCTCCAAAAACCTTCAATTCTTTGACGTTTAAGTATAGGGATTTCTTTAACCCCTATACTAGAGCTTGATACTTGGTGGTATAGTTCACGCATTCAAACTCTATTCTATATGATAGGAAATGTCGTTTACCTTTTGGATCAATGAGGATGCACCCTGCCCCTAACCCTTCTTGTGATTTAGATTCATCAAAGTATAAGGTCCAAACTTGTGGGGTTTTCCTATCAACTTCCTCTTTCTTGCCACTTTCCTCCTCTCCTCTTGTTTGTTACGTGATTTCTAACACAGGTTCTTGAAAGAAGAGTGTTTCCTCTGCCATCGATGGTAATTCCTCTTGAAAAATCATTTCATAGTTTTGAGTAAGAGTGATGCAGGAGCATCTACGACGTCATGAAACGAGTAGCGCGGGGATAGAGAGATACAACTGGACAGTGCCAGCGCATACCTTTTTGAATAACTTGAAGATTGTTGCGCCGCCATTCAACTGAAGGCATTCAAAGCTGAGTGCACTTGTATTATGTTATAGATAGGGAGACATTTAATAGTTTTAATGCTGGTAGATAGGGTTAGCTGTAGATTAGACAGTTTCACTTCTGGGAGGGAAAACAAATATAGACACCCTCCTTTGTATAACAAAAAATTATTATTCAGCATTAGCATAGAGAATCAGGAAGAAAGCAACTCAGAGAACTAGTGAAGAATCCCCATGTACAGATATTGAATTAATAGTAAAGCTTTGATTCAATTTCATGGCTGTGATTATTTTCTGTGTGTTGTTGATATTATGCTGTTGCATATTTGCTTCTTGTTTTGCCTATTGTCTATATGCTGCATATGTTATTGCATGGCAGGTTCGAAACCTGAGGGAATGAGGAAATAAGTTCCAATTGTTTCTCTGTTTGAGCCAGGAGATTCCTGCATAGAGTGCAGTTAAATTCCCCCGCATAGAGTGCGTTGAGGAGGCTAAGCAGTTGAACTCTTGTTATCGTTTTCCCAGAGTGAATTGGGTTGTTCGAATCGTGCAGGGGAAGTGCAGGTCGAACTTGAAGTTTTCAGCCGCTAGCTTGAGCGAAAGAAGGCAGGGATTCCTATGGTTTGGAGCACATAGAATTCCAAAGTGATCAACACTTGGAGAGTTGTTGAGGTCGTGCATCAGGGTGTGCGTAGAATCCCTGAAAGAAGTAGAGGGAATAAGCTCAGGAGGGATAGTTCCTCGTACATACCATGGGAACAAATCTGGGTGAAATTTGAACCAAAAGAAGCTTCGGAGCAAAGCAGGTTTTCAAGGCGGGGAATCATCGGCCAGGAATTGCCGAAAGAAATCGCGAAGTCCTGAGGATCGTTGGATCGTGGAAGAGTTGCGAGGGAGATAACCCGTAAGCACAGGCAAGGAGGATAGAAGTCCATCGGGCTTCGGCGGTTCGGCGTTCGGGGTTTGGCGAGGTAAGAGTTTTACACCTCGTGAAATCGCGAGTTGCGATTTCCCGATTTGACGGGAGCCATCGATCTTCAGAGAGACACGTGGCCTCAGATCCCGGGAGGTCAGGATTCGGCGTTTGGCGTTCGAAGAGGGGAGGGGCATACCCGTCGAAAATCGTGAATAGTGATTTCCTGAATAAATAGGGACCGTTGATTTTAACAAGGCCAGGTGGCACAAATCCGACGAATCGGGGTTTCGGCGTTCGGGGTTTTCAAATGCAACGGACTTGCGACAGTTGAAATTGCGATTCCGCGAGCCCCGATCGCGCGAGTGGAGGAGCGACGTGGCAGCATGGGACCCCAGGTACTAGTGGAGACAGATGGCGTCAATTCAGAGTTCGGGGTTCGGGACTTTGTGGTGTCAAGGATTTGTGACATCGCATACTCCGATTTCCCGATAGGGAAATCCCCGATAGGCAAAAGAATTGACTATTGACTATCGGGAGTCGGGGGTCGGAGCTGTAGGTGAATCGTGCTCGCGTGAACCGCGAATTCCCGAATCGCGATTTCCCGAGACCCGAAGGGGAGATCACTGAAGAAATCACTGTGGGTAGTGGACTCCCGAGTGGAGTGAAAGAGCTTGTAACTCTTCGGGCCTGGGTTGAGAGAAGGTCCTGGGTAAGAGCGGCCGTGCCGTCGAGGCAGGTTGGCGTCAAGTGGTATCAGAGCCAGAAAATAGTTTCTCTTTGCTTTGGTAGTAGAGAGAAGAAATCTGCCATGCCGCCCAGGAGGGAGAGGCAGTCACCTGATCGTGAAGACAGGGATGCCCGAAGAAGAGGTAGGCAATCACCCAATCCAGAGAAGGAGAGGGAATTGTCCAGGGAAAGAAGCAGTCATGGACAAAATATAGAAATGGAGAGGGAAATACAAAATCTTCGTGCTAGAATGGAAGATATGGAAGCAATGCAGAGGCGCACAGCAGATACAGGAGATCTGAGTGACCCCGAAGGTGAGGCTGATGCTGTACCGCAAGGTGGAGTTGCAGCAGAAGATGCAGCCAATGAGCGGTTAATCAAGGCTATCGCCAGGATGAGCGCAAAGGTGAGGATGGACATTCTAGCTTACGAGGGAAGCCTGGATGCAGAAGAGTTGCTGGATTGGATCCGAGCACTCGACACCTACTTTGATTACGAAGATACCGAAGAGGACAAGAAGGTGAGGCATGCTGTCACTAAATTGAAAGGACATGCAGCCTTATGGTGGGACAAGCTGCAGGCGGACAAGCATTCCAAAGGAAAACAGAAGATAAAGAGCTGGGACAGGATGATCGCTAAGATGAAAGCGAAATTCATCCCCAGAGACTATCAGATCACTCTGTTTAGGCGGATGTAGAACCTGAGGCAGAAGATGATGATGGTGAAGGAGTACACCGAGGAGTTCTACAGGCTCAACATTCGAGCTGGTCATCGGGAGAGTGATGATGGAAAGGTGGCGAGATACCTGAATGGTCTTAGGTATGACATTCAGGATGAATTGAGCAAGGTCACCATCCGAACAGTTGAGGAAGCGTACCAGATGGCTTTGAAAGCTGAGGAGAAGCTGAGTTGCAAGCAGGGACAGTGAGGGCGAGGCAGAAGCCAACCCAGAGGCAAAGCAGTTTCCCAAGAGAGAACTCAAAAGCCCAAGGAGGATTGGAAGAGGCCTCAAGGAAAAGCTGAAAGAGGTGGAACCTCACAGCAGAGGCAACAAATTTCTGAGCTGAGGAGGCAACAAGGTGATCAGCAAGGAGGATATGCTGACGCCAACACTTTTCCTCGTACCCGAGGTAGAGGAAGAGGCCGTGGAGGAGTTATCACATGTTTTACGTGTGGGAAAGACAGACATAAAGCCGTTGATTGTCCAGATAGGAAAATGGACAGAGGAAAATCTCACATCGCAGAGGCGCAGAGGCGTGATGTTGAAGATGAAGACACTGGAAGTGGGAAGTCACTGACAGTGCATAAAATCCTCTTGAAACCTGAGAAAGAGGTGGAGGACACATCTCAGAGAAGCAGATTGTTCTGAACGACTTGCAAGACCAAGGGCTGGAAATGCAAGGTCATAGTGGACAGCGGAAGCACTGATAATCTCGTTTCAACCGAGATGGTGGAGAAGCTGGAGCTGAAAACGAACAAACACCCGAGTCCATACAAAGTGTCATGGTTGCAGAAAGGACACCAGGTATGTGTTACAAAACAATGCTTGGTCAACTTTAAAATGGGTGAATATAGGGATGAAATTCTGTGTGATGTCATTCCCATGGATGTCTGTCATGTATTATTGGGAAGACCATGGCAGTTTGACAGAAATGTGGTTCATAACGGGAGAATGAACACCTATACCTTGGAGAAGGATGGAAGAACACATACATTGCTTCCGGGGAAGGATAAGAAGGTGGAGCCGGAAGTAACCAGCACGATACTTCTCATGAGTGGGAAAGAGCTTCTCATAGAGCTAGAGAAGAATGAATATCCACAGTTCTTTGTTTTCAGGAAGCCGAAAGTTGTCCTGACAAGCACAAGAGTGGACGACTTGCCGGAAGAGATTCAGGAACTGCTGGAAGAGTTCGCTGATATCATCGTGGACGAACTACCTCATTCGTTTCCACCGATGAGGAGTGTGAGTCACCACATTGACCTCATACCCGGAGCAAGTTTGCCAAATAAGGCAGCGTACAGGTTGACACCTCAGGAAAATGAGGAGGTCAAGAGGCAGGTATAGGATCTGCTGGATAAAGGATTGGTGAGGGAGAGTCTGAGTCCATGTGTCATTCCAACAGTACTAAGTCCGAAGAAGGATGGAGGCTGGAGGATGTGTATAGACTCCAGGGCGATTAATAAAATCACCATCAGGTACAGGTTTCCACTACCGAGAATGGACGACTTGATGGATTTCCTGAGTGGGGAAAATTATTTTTCAAAGATAGATCTCAAGAGCGGATATCATCAAATCCGGATCTGAGAAGGAGATGAATGGAAGACGACATTCAAAACAAACGAATGTTTGTATGAATGGCTAGTCATGCCGTTTGGGTTGACAAATGCGCCAAGCACATTTATGCGACTGATGAATGAAGTCCTGCGGGAATTCATTGGCAAATTTGTTGTTGTGTATCTAGACGACATATTGATCTTCAGCAAAATGAAGGCTGAACACTTGAGGCATTTGGCCATTGTGATGAGAAGACTGCAGCAGGAGAAGCTGCTGATCAATTTGAAGAAGTGTTCCTTCATGCAGAAATAACTCATCTATTTGGGCTTTGTAATCTTGGCAAATGAATTGAAGATGGATCCTGAGAAGGTGAACGTAATCAGGAATTGGCCATCGCCAAGGAATGTTTTTGAGATAAGGAGATTTCACGGTTTGGCAAGCTTCTACAGAAAATTCATTCGGAATTTTAGTGGAATCAGTGCCGCAATGATGGACACTGTGAAGAAGCGGCATAAGGTTTTCCATTGGACAACAGAGGCTGAAAGGAGCTTCAATTTGTTGAAGCGAAAGATAACTGAGCAACCAGTGTTAGTGTTGCCATATTTTTAGAAAACCTTCCAAGTGAAGTGTGATGCCAGTGGGTATGCTGTTGGAGGGGTTTTAAGTCAGGATGACAGACCTGTTTCATATTACAGTGAGAAGCTGGATGATGTAAAGCTGAAGTACTCCACATATGATAAAGAGTTCTATGCCATTATCCAGGCATTGAAAAAGTGGAGGCATTATCTCGTACCCAAGGAATTTTTTCTGTACAGTGATAATCATGCGTTACAGTTCGTGAGTCAGCAAGAGAAGTTGAATCAGAAGCATGCAAAGTGGATGGAATACATGCAGAATTTTACATTTGTGATAAAGCACATTGCAGGGACTGCCAACAAGGTAGCTGACGCCTTGAGCAGAAAATGTTTATTTCTGCAGGAATTCAGGGTCAAGACTTTAGGTTTTGAGAATCTGAGAGATATGTATGCAGGTGACGTAGAATTTGGCGAGGCATACGAGGCAGCTGAGAACCCAGTTCTCAGGGATAGGAGTCCGTGGATTGACTTCCTGATCCAGGATGGATTGCTGTTCAAAGGCAATCAATTGTGCATTCCAGATTGCTCTATGAGAGAGAATTTGGTGAAGGAGAAGCACAGTGGAGGCTTAGCAGGTCATTTTGGACATGACAAGACATTCACGAAGCTGAGCGAATCATATTATTGGCCTGGCATGCGCGATGATGTAAAATGATTTGTTGACAGGTGCCGAATATGTCAACATGCAAAAGGCCAGAAGCAGAATACAGGGTTCTATCAGCCGTTGCCCATACCTGAGAGGCCATGGGAAGCCATTAGCATGGAATTTGTGTTGGGTTTGCCGAGGACACAACGAGGAGTTGATTCCATTTTTGTAGTGGTGGACAGGTTCTCAAAGATGGCACATTTCATTCCATGTCATAAGACCAGCGATGCAACCCACATCGCAAATTTGTTTTTCAAAGAGATTGTGCGGTTGCATGGATTGCCGAGAAGTATAGTCTCGGATCGAGACACGAAGTTCATAGGTCACTTTTGGAGGACGCTATGGAAGAAACCGGGGACTAACTTGGCATTCAGTTCTGTTTATCACCCCCAGATAGATGGGCAGACCGAAGTAGTCAACAAAATCTTGGGGGATCTGTTGAGAAGTCTGGTAACTGAGCATCATAGCAGTTGGGATCAGATTTTGCCACAAGCAGAATTTGCGTACAACGATTCAGTGAATCAGAGTACAGGTAAGAGCCCATTTCAAATTTTGTATGGGACACAGCCGAGAGGAGTTTCTGAGCTCAGGGAGTCAGAACAGGCTAAAACTAGCAGCGCGAGAGCTGAGAAATTCGCTGAGGCAATGCAAGAACTTCACACACAGGTGAAGCAGCGACTGATGAAGGCGAACCAGGAGTATAAGCACAGAGCTGATCAGAGGAAAAGATAACTTCAGTTTGAAGTTGGGGACATGGTTCTGGCACACTTGAGGAAAGAAAGGTTCCCGAGAGGAACATACCACAAGCTCAAGATGAAGAAAATCGGGCCAATCAGAATTTTGAGGAAATTTGGCGAGAACGCATATGAGCTTGAGTTGCCAGAGGACATCGGGATATCTCCGATTTTCAATATTTCAGATTTATACCCCTACAGGACCGAGGATGAAGGAGCTGGAACTGATGAACAACCAGTGGTCCAGTGGCAGAAGCAGTTGCCAGTTGCACAGAAGCCTCAGATGGAGTGCATACTGGATAAAAGAATAGGCAGGAAGACCAGGAG
>ML815452.1:39696-62394 GCA_009831015.1 Picea engelmannii | reverse complement strand
GTTGCATATTTGCTTCTTGTTTTGCCTATTGTCTATATGCTGCATATGTTATTGCATGGCAGGTTCGAAACCTGAGGGAATGAGGAAATAAGTTCCAATTGTTTCTCTGTTTGAGCCAGGAGATTCCTGCATAGAGTGCAGTTGAATTCCCCCACATAGAGTGCGTTGAGGAGGCTAAGCAGTTGAACTCTTGTTCTCGTTTGCCCAGAGTGAATTGGGTTGTTCGAATCGTGCAGGGGAAGTGCAGGTCGAACTTGAATTTTTCAGCCGCTAGCTTGAGCGAAAGAAGGCAGGGATTCCTATGGTTTGGAGCGCATAGAATTCCAAAGTGATCAACACTTGGAGAGTTGTTGAGGCCGTGCATCAGGGTGTGCGTAGAATCCCTGAAAGAAGTAGAGGGAATAAGCTCAGGAGGGATAGTTCCTCGTACATACCGTGGGAACAAATCTGGGTGAAATTTGAACCAAAAGAAGCTTCGGAGCAAAGCAGGTTTTCAAGGCGGGGAATCATCGGCCAGGAATTGCCGAAAGAAATCGCGAAGTCCCGAGGATCGTTGGATCGTGGAAGAGTTGCGAGGGAGATAACCCGTAAGCACAGGCGAGGAGGATAGAAGTCCATCGGGCTTCGGCGGTTCGACGTTCGGGGTTTGGCGAGGTAAGAGTTTTACACCTCGTGAAATCGCGAGTTGCGATTTCTCTATTCGACGGGAGCCGTCGATCTTCAGAGAGACATGCGGCCTCAGATCTTGGGAGGTCAGGATTCGGTGTTTGGCATTCGAAGAGGGGAGGGGCATACCCGTCGAAAATCGCAAATAGCGATTTCCCGAATAAATAGAGACTGTTGATTTTAACAAGGCCAGGTGGCACGAATCCGACGAATCGGGGTTTCGGCTTCGGGGTTTTCAAATGCAACGGACTTGCGACAGTTGAAATTGTGATTCCGTGAGCCCCGATCGCGTGAGTGGAGGAGCGACGTGGTAGCGTGGGACCCCAGGTACTAGTGGAGACAGGTGGCATCAATTCGGAGTTCGGGGTTCGGGACTTTGTGGTGTCAAGGATTTGTGACATCGCATACTCCGATTTCCCGATAGGGAAATCCCCGATGCGCAAAAGCGTTGACTATTGACTATCGGGAGTCGGGGGTCAGAGCTGTAGGTGAATCGTGCTCACGTGAACCGTGAATTCCCGAATCGCGATTTCCCGAGACCTGAAGGGGAGATCACCGAAGAAATCACTGTGGGTAGTGGAATCCCGAGTGGAGTGAAAGAGCTTGTAACTCTTCGGGCCTGGGTTGAGAGAAGGTCCTGGGTAAGAGCGACCATTCCGTCGAGGCAGGTTGGCGTCAAATAGGGACATCAGATGAGAGGGGGGAGAAATTATCGAAATTAGAGTCATGGGAATAATTTCCTAGCACAGGGAGATCTGCTGAAGAGGGTTCATTGAGGGTTTCTAAGTCGATGACAATATTTTTTAGATATATTTCCCTATCGATCCTGATCATGTTTGTGTGCCCCTTTAATGGCATCCAAAGGTGAGCGCAATCTGTACTAAAGTATCCGTTTAACTTCTCAGACTAGTCTCGACTTAATAACAACCCATAAGATTCTGGGATGTCTACTACGATGATATCAATTACTTGCACAAATTTATGATGTGTCCCTATTTTGATAATCACATCTTTGAGCTCCCCTATAACCTTCACCTGGGATATGTCTAGTTTTATAATATGCTTGTTGCTTTTGAGAGGGACTGCGTTTAATTTTTTGCAGATAGATAATGGCATGAAATTAGAGGATGCTCCCGAGTCAACTAAAAAATTATGGAGATTTTTGTTGAAGACTTTGTTGGACATATTTTCATTGATGTCAACAACCGATGTGATGATTTTTTTTTATGATGAATTATCATTGTTACCATAGATAAGATTGTCATTGACGTCAAGAATATATCAATTAGTAGAAAATGTCAAACAGTATGCAGAAATCGAAAGCGTAAGCTTAGGAGGAGGAGCAAATAGTATGCAGAGATCAAAGCTCAAAATAGAAAGTGTAATCTCAGGAGGAGGAGCGAACAATATGCAGAGATCAAAGCTTGGAATAAAAAATGTAAGCTCGGGAGGAGGAGAGAACAATATGTAGAGATCAATGCTCAGAAGGAAAAGTGTAAGCTTAGGGTGAGAAGCCTCAACAACCATCCAATCAAGAAATTGAGCATGTTGATCGTCTAATATTATGGATGTCGATCATATGAGTGACCGTGGGCTTGAGGACCGTTGGAGGATCGTGACCATTGGATCTGCAAGCCAGATCAATGTTAGGGATGAATTGTGGAGAGAGAAAGAAGAATTAAACAACTCGCTAGTTCTAATCCCGCAATTGGTATAGATCATGAGATATCATTAACCCAAATATCAACAACTATGGTTGATCCAAAAAACGATCAGATTAAGTTAGATTAAGTCATGACCGTCGGATGCGCAATCACCAGATCAACAATAGGGATAGATTGTGGAGATCGAAAGGAGAATTAAATATCATGCTATTTCCAATCCTGCAATTAGTCAGGACTTTCAGATCTTATAGCCTCAAAGATCAAAAATTGTAGTTGACTCACCAACATCGCATAACTTCAAACTGTGGAGTTTTGGTAACAAGTTAAATCACTCGCAAGTTGTGGTTCTGCAACCATCCTTGATTTTAGATCTTCTTCAAGAGTCTTCATAACCATTATATCATTTTAAAGTAGAAGGTTAGGATAAATGGGTTAAATGGTTGAGAATTTGATTATCCGAATACTCGTCAACCATTTGATCGCTTTTGAGTGGAAGGACATGATAAGCTGAAAAATCTGAGATCTCAATTATCCGAATACCCGTCATCCATCAAATCAAATTAAGTGGAAGGACATGATAAGTTGAAATACTTGAGATCTCAATTATCAAAATTTCCGTCATTTGTTGGATCCTTAAGTAAAAAGATAAGGTAAGAAAGGGCTGAGATCTGAGATCTCGATTACCCGAATTCCCGTCAGTTGTCGGATCACTTTAAAGTGGAAGAATAGGATAAGAAAAGGATAAAATCTCAATTACCCAAATACCCAATAGCCGTTGGATTTAAAACAAGGCAAAACAACATCACAGACAGATCGAGCCGTCGATCTAAGATCATGATCAAACAAACATCATTTGTTTCAGGTCTAAATATGTGAGGAGGTTACGCTCCAAAAAATCTCACTTCGATAATTTTCAGTTTGAGATTTGAAATTCCCGAAGCCCGGAGAGTCGAAGTAACTCTTAGTCGTCGATCTGAGATACCCTTCAGATGCTACTCTAACCATTAAATCAAGGAGATGAAAATGTGTCACATCAGGAGATCTACGTTAGCAAACCATGTCAGCATGGACATGTGGCAGACCACGTCAGCATGGACATGTAGCAGACCATGTCAAGAAGGACATGTGACAAACCACGTGGCAGACCATGTTGGCAAGGACATGTAGCAGACCACGTCAGCAAAGGAAATATGGCAGACCATGTCAGTAGAAAATGCTAGCAAGGACATGAGACGTCTGATCTGAAAGATCACTTCGGGGGCATTCTTGACCATTGATCTACTACAGTGGAAGGATAGTGTAAGTAGAATAGCCGAAGTCCCAGAATAAATGGTGGCCATCCATCTCAATGCTTGATTAAGTCCTAGCCATTGGATTAAGCAATGAAAGGATGCGTGTAAGGATAAAATCTTACCATTGATCTAGTTCTATGAAAAAAATTGTCCGATCTGATTCGAAGGTTTGAAAAGTTGAAATCCTGAAGTTTCGAAGGGCGAAGTCCCGAAGTTTTGACAATCGTCCATCTCATCGGGAGATTGAATCGTGACCATTTAATTGATAATCTCTCAAGTGCTCGTCTCACCAAACATCTGAATAACACCATTTGTCATATGGTAAATATATTTAAAATGAAGAATGTAATGTGTTGCTTAAATTGATAAGCATGTGGTTCTATGCCAGTGATCATATGAACATGGTTTGAAGGAAGCATCGAAGGAAATCGATCCATACATGTGATTTATTTATGAAAGTAAAGGGGATGCCAGGTGTAAAAGTTGAATACCTGGAATGATGATCTCTGGTGGTCCCAAAAGTTGTTGTAAATGAACAAGTTAGTTATAACTTGTTGCACAAGTCGGCCCAATAACTTAAACAAGTTTTGAGCATAAACAAGTATAAATACAACTATGATTGCTTCACTTGGAGCAGCGGATTATGGAGGAAATGAGGTGGATCTAGACTTGAGGTCCACGAATATCATCAAGAACAAGAAGTGAAGAAGATGTGGATATCAGAGGGAAGATAAAGCGAATAAGGTGCGAATTTCAGAGAGAAGATGAAGTGCGGTGATGAGCGTTTATGGTATACCTCTGATAATGAGATAGAGTTGATTCTATAATGGATCACTGCTACTAGAGTCAGTTGAACTACTATATGAACTCTAGTTGGATAGACTGTGTTCTATCAACAAGATGGGTCTTGCTTGAGAGTTGGTGCTCTCCTAGGAGTTGGTTCTCCTTACTTCAGTTGTTGTGAAACAAAATAGTTGGTGCTGGGAAAATCCTTGTTACTATATTCACATATATACATATAAATTATACAAAATATTATACAAACATTTGGAATCTCTTGTGTCCATTGTGATTATGATTTGATTGTTCTTAATCTATACAATTATGTTTTAACTCCTAACTTGCAAGAAGAAAAGTTATAAAAGTCCACACACTAATTCACCGCCCCCTCTCTTAGTGTGGGTGATGTGTTCAACAGACTTCAAATGTCAACATGAATGGCGGGATAAAAGGTTTTCCCTTCTTATCTTCATAGAAAGCGTTCACAGTTGGTTTATTCCTTAGATCCACGGGATTTAGATTTCCTCCTTGGTCGGTGATTGTCGTAGGATTTTCTATTGATTTCCATGCTTATAACAGAAAGTCCTTTTGCTGAGGGATTCTACATATGTCCATGACCGATATGTTTTCTTTCAAATTCTTCAAGTCTTCTACTATGTTGTAGTATAGCTTGGATGATTCTCGGGTATGGATGTTTATAGGGTTTCTTCGAGGAACAAAAGGTGCTTTCAGGTGGTCGGGAATTGGTATTCCTCCCGAAGTTTGGGTTGTAGTGAGGTCGTTTGAGACAAGTTGACCTCTACTTTTGGTTTGCACAACCAAGACTTCTGTGGGAGGTTCTTGAACTTCAAATAGGTCATCAGAAGGCATTGGTAGGTCAGGGTCCCATATCAACATGGTTGTTTCTTCTGGTGGATCAACTTCTTCCTGATTGACAATATTCATAGCTGAGCCGCTGGATTGTTATGTTAGAGAAACTTCATCTAGAAACCGGTTGGCCATCAAATTCATGGCATGCACCCATTGAGGGAAGTCTCATTCAGAGTGATTCTCTTAATGATAGGTACAAAAAGAGTTTGATGCTACATTTCCCAGATCAATGTTTAAGTTGGCTGGGGGAAGGTTCAATTTCTTTAAAAGGCGAGTTTCTTTTAAAAAAAGGTTTATAGGGCCTTTGGCCTTGGTTTCCTTCCCCTGCATTTCTCTTTATGTCTATGATTTCATTTGGAAACTTCTTGACCATGTGTTGTAGGTATTCTATGTCCCCACTTCCCTTTTCGGGACCTTGTTCTATTTGTTTCCCTGAAGGTCTAGTCAATAGGAGTCCTCTCCTAGGAGGGGGTTGAACTTCATTTTTAACTAATGAGACATAGCCTTATTTACATCCCTTCATTTGGAACTCTATTATTTTGGCTTCTTCAAAATTCTCAGCTAAGGTTTCTTTGGCAACCCTCTTTACAAACATGGAAATAGAAGCTGGGAGAGCGTTAGCATACACTTCGATTTGCAACTCCTGAGTGGGTTTAGCTTCGGGTTGGAATTTTTTTAATATACTAGTAAATATTTGATTGAATTCTTTAACATTCTCCTTTGAACTCATAGTGGCGGTGAACAATTCGGCCATCAAAGCTCCTGTAGTGGTTTCTTCTGCAAATTTATCTAGAAAATCCTTTTGGAACTTCGTCCAACTAGTTATCGACCCTATATGTAAGTTAAAATACCACGTGGAGGCCCAATTCTCGAAAGTGTAGGGAAAAATCCTACATACTACGTCTTCATGTTGAACATTCATCAGTCTGATAGCTAGTATGAATTTTTTGATATGGTCTTTAGACAATCCTGAGGTTTCATGGTCAAATTTAGGAAGTAAGTTTTCTAGATGTCGGGGAAGGTTATGTACTCGCACAGGGATGGCCAAAGCATCTCTGGCCAAACAAGGTTGATTATTCTAAGGTGGGTTTCCACTTTCTTCATCATGTCCATTGTTGTCTTCCATGTCTTTAGATCCTGAAACCAAGCGTTCTGAGTTAAACCCTTCTTCTTTTGAAAAATCGTCAGGCTCAAAGAAGTTTTCGGTTGGTTTTTCAGGGATTAGATTAAGAGGATGTTCGATTTCGGTGAGGGAGAAATCTATCAGGTCTTCTACTATGTGCACAAAAACCTGGTCGGGGGACTTGAATACTGGTCTTCTTATTTTTTTTCTTCAAGGAAGTAACAAAGATAAGGGTAATGCACTGATCTGTCGGGCGTACGTTCTTGTAATTCTTCTGAATTGGTTCAATTAATCGTGAGGAAGAGCATAAGGTATATCAGGGAACATATGTTCTTCAACATTTTGGGGTGAGTTACTCATTTCAGGAGTACTCAGTGTGTGTGGGTTTTCTTGGGAATGACTAGCCATCCATGTGGGCTATTTTGAATCTATAGGCTGTGCACAAGATTTTGTAAATAATATTGTCAACCATTCATTCTCAAGCCCTTCTTCTAGCACCAATTTTGTTGAGGGGTCATAAATCCCTTTAACTCAACAGTAGGAACCAAACCCGCCACCGAGGCCCAATTATACTCTATAACATTTAATAGTGGAATGGTTCTCCAGATCTTGCGATCCAGCCAAATAATTGATGGCCTTTACGTTTTCTTGTGAATGATTCTCCTGCAATTTAGATGTTCTTTTTTTTGTATTTTCTCTTATAGGTGGGAACGATACAAGAAAAAATCCAGTATAAACCAACTGGGTAACAAAGTGGGAAAAAAATTAACTATTGGAGAAGGTTGAGCTTGGGATAACCCTTTCACTCTAGCATGTAGACAACAAATCTCCACCACAAGCCTAGTGATCCGGATTATTTTCGGCACGAAATGCGAGCGAAGATATAATAAATAAATGCATAGAGATATCGTAGATATTCAATAATATAACATAAATGTATCATATATGCAACCATAAACACAGATATACAGTAATACACAATTTCTATTAATGAAAGAAATGTACAGAGACTGTAAAAATCCAGAGTGAAAGACTCGCTAGAATGGTGGAAACTTATCTCTGAGAAGAGATGTGACGGCTACTCGCATTCACAAGAACATGGTTACAATGAGGATATGAAGGAATTTTTCAATAAAAAGGAATGCCAAAAACCCTAGACATCCAAAAACCTAACCTTAGGAGATGAAGTGCCAAAAGTCATGCGGGCCCCGTTTGGGTAAGTGAGTACATCAACTTCCCGGGGTCGTAACTTTTGCATAAGATCTCCATTTTGGGCGTGTGATATCTCGTTGGAAAGGTATTTTTGAGGAGATTAATTTTGGGGGCTCAATCATGCCTTTGGATATAATTGAGGACATTGATCTTGAAAAACCTTCATTTGGGCCCTCAAAATGGCCCTAGAAGTTAAAAACTGCTAAAAATAGTAAATTGCCAAAATTGCAAGAAAACTGTTTCGAGCCAATCGAAAAAGGTGGGTGGCCACCGATATCAACCTGGATCAATTATACCTCCTTAGGAAGAAATGTTATCCATTGCGTTGAGTTCCCGGGGGAGAGGGAAAAGTGTTTGCTGAATCTGTATCTTGGTGAGCTTCTTGCCTTGCTGGAGACGTCGTGCTGCTCAGTTTGTTGAAGTTTGTCACGAACCTGTTGAGGCTGAGGCCATTCAACAAGTCGGGCTACATGAGAGGATGATGCACAGAAGGAATCTTTTCACTTTGCTGCAACCTTGTCGACTTGTTTCTATTTGATAGAAGGTGCTCGGGGCGAGGCTGTAGTGGTTGCAGTGTCCTTCTGTTCTCCTTTTGAACAGATTGTGAAGAAGCTAAATTTTGCAGTATGAGATACTACCTTGCGACACTTTTTAGGTGGAACAGTAGTTGGAACTACCTATGGTATTCTGTAGAGATGACCCCCCAGAGAAACAATGACACTGCAGGGTCGAGACTCATAAACACCATTGCACTTCCACATATATGGTTGACACTTCCACAACTTGCACCATTTTTTGGTGTCCTTCTTTGTCTTCCCGTGACCCTTCTTTTCCTGTGTCTTGGAATGGTTTTTGGGAGACTATTTGTTAGGGTCGTCTTTGTCATACTTCGGTTGTTTTGGATTTGCATACCTGAACTCCCGTTTGTTCTGGTGCTTAGATTTCTGCTCGATTTTAACAACATATCGATAAGCAACACTGAGTGATGAGATGTCCAGAAAATCCATTTCAGTCTGGATGTATCTATGTAGAGCCCCGTGGTATTTCAGAACCAAATGTTCCTCGGAGTCTTTGATACCCAGCTTGGTGCACAAGGTATGGAAGGTATCGGTGAACTCCAGAACTGCTTGGCCCCTCTCTTGCTGCAGTGTGGTCCATCTCATGTACTGGTCCTCATAGTTGCCAACAGGGTAATACTGTTCCTTTACTGCATCCACAAAAAAATCCCAAGTGGGATCGACCTCGTATATTCTAGACTCCTCTGTGGAAATTTTCTCCCAGTAAGTTTCCCACCAATGTTTTACATGAGGGAGAGATTTAAGGAGTGCGAAGGTGATCTTTTCTTTGTTGGAAAAATTTTGAACAAAGAAATAACCTTCTAGTAGAGTTAACCATTTTTCTAGGGCTTCTACATCTATGTGTCCTTCAAATACAGGAATATCAAAATTAACTTGTACCTTGAAAGGCGAGGTGCCTCCAAAGTGGTCGCTTGATGAATATGCTCCCACTGTTATCGATAGGCGTTGAAGGACGTGGGAAAAATTCTCCATCATTTCGTCCCTCTGTCACATGAGAGCTTGCTCAAGCAAAATATTGATAGGATCGTCTGCTCCGTCATTTTTCTTTTCTTTCACCATTGAGGGTTTATTGGCTGTGTGAGAGCAATTTTCTGCAAGAGAGAGAAGCTCGAGACCTAACTTTCTATACTCGGACCTCGTCGGGGACATGCACTGAAAAAATGATCAAGAGCCGCCTGCTCTGATACCACTGATCCAGATTATTTTCGGCACGAAATGCGAGTGGAGATATAATAAAGAAATGCACAGAGATATCACAGATATTCAATAAGATAACATAAATGTATCAAATATGAAACAATAAACACATATATATAGTAATACACGATTTCTATTAATGAAAGAAATGGACATAGACTGTAAAAATACAGAGTGAACGACTCGCTAGAATGGTGGCAGCTTGTCTCTGAGAAGAGATGTGACTGCTACTTGCATTCGCAGGAAGATGGTTACAATGAGGCTTTGAAGGCATTTTTCAATAAACAGGAATGCCAAAAAACCTAGAAATCCAAAAACCTAACTCTAGGAGTTGAAGCGCCAAAAGTCATGTGGGCCCCGTTTGGGTAAGTGAGTACATCAACTTCCCGGGGTCGTAACTTTTGCATACGATCTCCGTTTTGGGTGTGTGATAGATCGTTGGAAAGGTAATGTCGAGGAGATTCAGTTTGGGTGATAAATTTCCTTTATATATCATTGAGGACCTCGATCTCAAAAAACCTTCATTTGGGCCCTCAAAATAGCCCCAGAAGTTAAAAACTGCTAAAAATAGTAAATTGCCAAAATTGCCAGAAAACTACTTTGAGCCAGTTGAAAAAGGTGGGTGGCCACCGATATCCACCTAGATCAATCCTCCCTCCTTAGGAAGCAATGGTATCCATTGCGTTGAGTTCCCGAGGGAGAGGGAAAATCATTTGCTGAATCTGTATCTTGGTGAGCTGCTTGCCTTGCTGGAGACGTCGTGCTGCTCAGTTTGTGGAAGTTTGTCACACACCTGTTGAGGCTGAGGCCATTCAACCAGTCAGGATACATGAGAGGATGATGCATAGAAGTAATCTTTGCACTTTGCTACAACCTTGTCGACTTGATTTTTTTTGATAGAAAGTGCTCGGGGCGAGGCTGTAGTGGTTGCAGTGTCCTTCTGTTCTCCTTTTTAACAGATTGTGAAGAAGCTAAATTTTGCAGTATGAGATACTACCTTGCGTCACTTTTTAGGTGGAATAGTAGTTGGAACTACCTTTGGTATTCTGTAGAGATGACCCCCCAGAGAAACAATGACACTGCAGGGTCAAGACTCATAAGCAACATTGCACTTCCACATATATGGTTGGCCCAAAAGAACATCACAGACATCCATTGGGGAAAAATCACATAATACCTCATCCTTGAAAGGTTGGATGCCGTATGACAATTGAAATTGTTGGATGACACATAGATCTCATCCTTGGCGAAGCCACCCGATGTTGTATGGTTGCGAGTATGGTGTTGTCAACAATCCCAACTATTTGACGACCTCTACTGAGATGAGGTTCTTATAACTTCCGCTATCAACAATAAAATGTAGTAGGGTCCCTTCACCCACATATGTGAATGAAAAAGGTTCTCCCCTTCTTCAAGATCCATTGGTTCTTCTGGTTGAATTGCTACGGTCGCGACAATAACAGTGGGGTCCGCGTCAATGATCTATCCTTTACCATTATTTTTAGAATCAGATTCTAAATCAGTGTTCGGTTATTTGTCTTTGATCTTGGCCACCAATGACTATTTTGAGCGACATTCATCAGTGTTGTGCCAGGGGCTTTTGTGGAACTCACACCATTTTTCGGTGTCCTTCTTTTTCTTCCTATAACCCTTCTTTTCCTGTGTCTTGGATTGGTTTTCAAGAGACTGTTTGTTAGGGTCGTCTTTGTCATACTTCGGTTGTTGCAGATTTGCAGACCCGAACTCCCATTTGTTTTGGTTCTTAAATTTCTGCTCGATTTTAACAACATATCGATAAGCAGCACTGAGTGATGAGATGTCCAGAAAATCCATTTTAGTCTGAATGTATCTGTGTAGAGCCCCATGGTATTTCAGAACCAAATTTCGCTCGGAGTCTTTGATACCCATCTTGGTGTGCAAGGTATGGAAGGTATTGGTGAACTCTGGAACTTCTTGGCCCCTCTCTTGCCGCAGTGTGGTCCATCTCATGTACTAGTCCTCATAGTTGCCAACAGGGTAATACTGTTCCTTTACCGCATCCACAAAAAAATCTCAAATGGGATATGCCTCGTATATTCCAGACTCCTCTATGGAAATTTGTTCTCAGTAAGTTTCCCACCAATGTTTGACATGAGGGAGATATTTAAGGAGTGTGAAGGTGATCTTTTCTTTGTCGAAAAAATTGTGAACAAAGAAATAACCTTCTAGCAGAGTTAACCATTTTTCTAGGAATTTTGCATCTATTTGTCCTTCAAATACAGGAATATCAAAATTAAATTGTACCTTGAAAGGCGAGGTGCCTCCAAAGTGGCCACTTGATGAATATGAACCCACTGTTATCGAAAAGCATTGAAGGATGTGGGCAAAATTCTCCATCATTTCGTCCCTCTATCGCGTGAGAGATTGCTCAAGCAACATATTGATAGGATCGTCTGCTCCGTTGTTTTTCTTTTCTTCTGCCATTTAGGTTTTCTTGGGTGTGTGAGAGTGATTGTATTCAAGAGAGACAAGCTCAATACCCAACTTTCTATACTCATACCTCATTGGGGACATGCACTGAAAAAAAAATCAAGAGCAGCCTGCTCTGATACCACTGATCCATATTATTTTCAGCACGAAATGCGAGTGGAGATATAATAAAGGAATGCACAAAGATATCATAGATATTCAATAAGATAACATAAATGTATTAGAGATGCAACCATAAACACATATATATAGTAATACATGATTTCTATTAATGAAAGAAATGTACAGAGACTGCAAAAATACAAAGTGAAAGACTCGCTAGAATGGTGGCAACTTATCTCTGAGAAGAGATGTGATAGCTACTCGCATTCACAAGAAGATGGTTAAAATGAGTCTCTGATGGCCTTTTTCAATAAATAGGACTGCCAAAAACTCTAGTAATCCAAAAAGCTAACCCTAGGAGATGAAGCGCCAAAAGTCATGTGGGCCCCGTTTGGGTAAGTGAGTACATCAACTTCCCGGGGTCGTAACTTTTGCATACGATCTCCGTTTTGGGCGTGTGATAGCTCGTTGGAAAGGTATTATCGAGGATATTCATTGTGGGGGCTCAATAATTCCTTCCAATTTATATGATGACCTCAATCTAAAAAAACCTTCATTTGGGCCCTCAAAATGGCCCCGAAAGTTAAAAACTGCTAAAAATAGTAAATTGCCAAAATTGTCAGAAAACTATTTTGAGCCAGTCGGAAAAGGTGGGTGGCCACCGATATCAACCTGGATCAATCCTCCCTCCTTAGGAAGAAATGGTATCCATTGCGGTTATTTCCCGGGGGAGAGGAAAAAGCGTTTGCTGAATCTGTATCTTAGTGAGGTGCTTGCCTTGCTGGAGACGTCGCGCTGCTCAGTTTGTGGAAGTTTGTCACGAACCGGTTGAGGCTGAGGCCATTCAACAAGTCTGTCTGCATGAGAGGATGATGCACAGAAGGAATCTTTGCACTTTTCTGCAACCTTTTCGACTTGCTTCTGTTTGATAGAAGGTGCTCGGGGCGAGGCTGTAGTGGTTGCAGTGTCCTTCTGTTCTCCTTTTTAATATATTGTGAAGAAGCTAAATTTTGCAGTATGAGATACTACCTTGCGACACTTTTTAGGTGGAACAATAGTTGGAACTACCTTTGGTATTCTGTAGAGATGACCCCCCAGAGAAAATATGACACTGCGGGGTCAAGACTCATAAACATCATGGCGATTCCACATATATGGTTGGCCCAAAAGAGCATCACAGACATCCAGTGGGGAAACATCACATAATACCTCATCCTTGAAGGGTTGGATGTCGTATGAAAATCGACATTGTTGGATAACACAAAGATATCATCCTTGGTGAAGACACCCGATGTTGTATGGCTGCAGGTGTGGTGTTGTCGACAATCCCAACTATTTGATGACCTCTGCTGAGATGATGTTCTTCTGGCTTCCACTATCAACTATAAAATGCAGTGGGGTCCCCTTCACCCACATATTTGAATGAAAAAGGTGCTCCCCTTCTTTAGGATCTGTTGGTTCTTCTGGTTGAATTGCTACGGTTCCGACAATAGCAGTGGGGTCCGCGTCAATGATCTGTCCTTTACCATTATTTTTAGAATCAGATTCTTAATCAAGGTTTGGCTCTTTGTCTTTGATCTCGGCCACCAATGACTATTTTGAGCGACATTCATCGGTGTTGTTCCAGGGGATTTTGTGGAACTCACACCATTTTACGGTGTCCTTCTTTGTCTTCCTGTGACTCTTCTTTTCCTGTGTCTTGGACTGGTTTTTGGGAGACTTTTTTTTAGGGTTGTATTTGTCATACTTCGGTTGTTGTGGATTTGCAGACCCGAACTCCCATTTGTTCTGGTGCTTAAATTTCTGCTCAATTTTAATAGCATATCGATAAGCAACACCGACTGATGAGATGTCCAGAAAAATCCATTTTAGTCTGGATGTATCTGTGTAGAGCCCCACGGTATTTCAGAAACAAATGTCGCTCGGAGTCTTTGATACACAACTTGGTGCACAAGGTATGGACGTTATTGGTGAACTCCAGAACTTCTTGGCCCTTCTCTTTCTGTAGTGTGGTCCATCTCATGTACTGGTCCTCATAGTTGCCAATAGGGTAATACTGTTCCTTTACTTCATCCACAAAACAATCCCAAGTGGGATCGACCCCATATATTCCAGACTCCTCTATGGAAATTTTCTCCCAGTAAGTTTCCCACCAATGTTTGACATGAGGGATATATTTAAGGAGTGTGAAGGCGATCTTTTCTTTGTTGGAAAAATAGTGAACAGAGAAATAACCTTCTAGCAGAGTTAACCATTTTTCTAGGGCTTCTTCATCTATCTGTCCTTCAAATACAGGAATATCAAAATTAACTTGTACCTTTAAAGGTGAGGTGCCTCTAAAGTGGTTGCTTGATGAAGATTCGCCCGTTGTTATCGGCAGGCGTTGAAGGATGTGGGAAAAATTCTCCATCATTTCGTCCCTCTGTCGCGTGAGAGTTTGCTCAAGCAACAGATTGATAGGATCGTCTGCTTCGTCGTTTTACTTTTCTTCCGCCATTGAGGGTTTATTGGGTGTGCGAAAGTGATTGTATTCAAGAGAGACAAGCTCGATAGCCAACTTGCTATACTTGGACCTCGTCAGGGACATGCACTGAAAAAACGATCAAGAATAACTTGCTCTGATACCACTGATCCAGATTATTTTCGGCACGAAATGCGAGTGGAGATATAAAAAAGAAATGCACAGATATATCGCAGATATTCAATAATATAACATGAATGTATCATAGATTCTACCATAAACGTAGTTATGTAGTAATACACAATTTCTATTAATGAAATAAATGTAGAGAGACTGTAAAAATACAGAGTGAAAGACTCGCTAGACTGGTGGCAACTTATCTTTGAGAAAAGATGTGATGGCTACTCACATTCACAAGAAGATGGTTACAATGAGGCTTTGAAGGCCTTTTTCAATAAATAGGAATTCCAAAAACCCAAGACTTCCAAAAACCTAACCCTAGGAGATGAAGCGCCAAAAGTCATGTGGGCCCCATTTGGGTAAGTAAGTACATCAACTTCCCGGGGTCGTAACTTTTGCATACGATCTCCGTTTTGGGTGTGTGATAGCTCGTTGGAAAGGTATTGTAGAGGAGACTCATTTTGGAGGATATATCATGCCTTTAGCTATCATTGAGGACCTCTATCTTGAAAATCCTTCATTTGGGCCCTCAAAATGGCCCCGGAAGTTAAAAACTGCTAAAAATAGTAAATTGCCAAAATTACCAGAAAACTATTTTGAGCTAGTCGAAAAAGGTGGGTGGCCAACGATATCTACTTAGATAAATCCTCCCTACTTAGGAAGAAATGGTATCCATTGCATTGAGTTCCCAGGGGAGAGGGAAAAGTGTTTGCTAAATCTGTATCTTGGTGAGCTGCTTGCCTTGCTGGAGACGTCGCGCTGCTCAGTTTGTGGAAGTTTGTCACGAACCTGTTGAGGCTGATTCCATTCAACAAGTCGGGATACATGAAAGGAAAATGTGCAAAAGGAATCTTTGCGCTTTGCTGCAACCTTGTCGACTTTCTTCTGTTTGATAGAAGGTGCTTGGGGCGAGGCTGTAGTGGTTGCAATGTCCTTCTGTTCTCCTTTTAAACAGATTGTGAAGAAGCTAAATTTTGCAGTATGAGATACAACCTTGCGACACTTTTTAGGTGGAGAAGTAGTTGGAACTACCTCTGGTATTATATAGAGATGACCCCCCAGAGAAACAATGACACTACGGGGTCGAGACTCATAAACAACATGGCGCTTCCACATATATGGTTGGTCCAAAATAACATCAAAGACATCCAGTGGGGAAACATAACATAATACATCACCCTTGAAGGGTTGGATGCAGTATGAAAATCGACATTGTTGGATGACATGGAGATATCGTCCTTGGCGAAGCCACCCGGTGTTGTATGGCTGCAGGTGTCGTGTTGTTGACAATCCCAACTATTTGACAGCCTCTGCTAAGATGAGGTTCTTCTGGCTTCCGCTATCAACAATAAAATGCAGTGGGGTCCCCTTCACCCACATTTGTGAATGAAAAAGGTGCTCTCGTTCTTCAAGATCTTTTGGTTCTTCTGATTGAATTGCTGCGATCACGACAATAACAGTGGGGTCCGCGTTAATGATCTGTCGTTTACCATTATTTTCAAAATCAAATTCTGAATCAGGGTTCGGCTCTTTGTCTTTGATCTCGACCACCAATGATTGTTTTGAGCGACATTCATCGGTGTTGTGCCAGGGGATTTTGTTGAACTCACACCATTTTCCGGTGTCCTTCTTTGTTTTCCCGTGACCCTTCTTTTCCTGTGTCTTGGACTGGTTTTCAGAAGACTGTTTGTTAGGGTCATCTTTGTCATACTTTGGTTGTTGCAGATTTTCAGAACCAAACTCCCATTTGTTCTGGTGCTTAAATTTCTGCTCGATTTTAACAACATATCGATAAGCAACACTGAGTGATGAGATGTCCAGAAAATCCATTTCAGTCTGGATGTATCTGTGTAGATCCCCATAGTATTTCAGAACCAAATGTCACTCAGAGTCTTCGATACCTAGCTTGGTGCACAAGGTATGGAAGGTATTGTTGAACTCTGAAACTTCTTGGCCCCTCTCTTGCCGCAGTGTGGTCCATCTCATGTACTGGTCCTCATAGTTTCCAACAGGGTAATACTGTTCCTTTACCGCATCCACAAAAAAATCCCAAGTGGGATCGACCCTGTATATTCCAGAATCCTTTGTGGAACTTTGATACCCGTATGTTTCCCACCAATGTTTGACATGAGAGAGAGATTTAAGGAGTGTGAAGGTGATCTTTTCTTTGTCGAAAAAATTGTGAATAGAGAAATAACCTTCTAGCAGAGTTAACCATTTTTCTATGGTTTTTGCATCTATATGTCCTTCAAATACAAGAATATCAAAATTAACTTGTACCTTGAAAGGCGAGGTGCCTCCAAAGTGGCCACTTGATGAATATGCACCCTCTTTTATTGGCAGGTGTTGAAGGATGTGGGAAAAATTCTCCATCATTTCGTCCCTCTGTCGCGTGAGAGCTTTCTCAAGCAATAGATTGATAGGATAGTCTGCTCCGTCATTTTTCTTTTCTTCCTCCATTGAGGGTTTCTTGGGTGTTCGAGAGTGATTGTCTTCAAGAGAGACAATATCGAGACCTAACTTTCTATACTCGGAACTCGTTGGGGACATGCACTGAAAAAACGATAAAGAGTTGCCTGCTCTTATACCACTGATCCATATTATTTTCAGCATGAAATGCGAGCGGAGATATAATAAAGAAATGCACAGAGATATCACAGATATTCAATAAGATAACATAAATGTATCAGAGATGCAACCATAAACAAAGATATATAGTAATACATGATTTCTATTAATGAAAGAAATGTA
Organism: Picea engelmannii; assembly: GCA_009831015.1. Classification (NCBI taxonomy): domain Eukaryota; kingdom Viridiplantae; phylum Streptophyta; class Pinopsida; order Pinales; family Pinaceae; genus Picea; species Picea engelmannii. Next base: position 45,049 of record ML815452.1, on the reverse strand, counting down.
CAGAGACTGTAAAAATACAGAGTGAAAGACTCGCTAGAATGGTGGCATCTTATCTCTGAGAAGAGATGTGATGTCTACTCGCATTCGCAAGAAGATGGTTACAATGAGGCTCTGAAGGTATTTTTCAATAAAAAGGAATGCCAAAAACCCTATACATCTAAAAACCTAACCCTAGGAGATGAAGCGCCAAAAGTCATGTGGGTCCCGTTTGGGTAAGTGAGTACATCAACTTCCTGGGGTCGTAACTTTTGCATACGATCTCCGTTTTGGGCGTGTGATAGCTTGTTGGAAAGGTATTGTCGATGAGATTCATTGTGGGGGATCAATAATGTATTTGGCTAAATTAAGGACCTTTATCTAAAAAAACCTTCATTTGGGCCCTCAAAATGGCCCCGGAAGTTAAAAACAGCTAAAAATAGTAAATTTCCAAAATTGCCAAAAAATATTTTTGAGCCAGTTAGAAAAGGTGGGTGGCCACCAATGTCCACCTAGATCAATCCTCCCTCCTTATGAAGCAATGGTATCCATAATGTTGAGTTCCCGAGGGAGAGGGAAACACGTTTGCTGAATTTGTATCTTGGTGAGCTGCCTGCCTTGCTGGAGATGTCGTGCTACTCAGTTTGTGGAAGTTTGTCACGAACCTGTTGAGGCTGAGGCCGTTCAACAAGTTGGGCTAAATGAGAGGACGATGTGCAGAAGGAATTTTTGCGCTTTGATGGAACATTGTGGACTTGCTTCTGTTTGATAGAAGGTGCTCGGGGCAAGGCTGTAGTGGTTGCAGTGTCCTTCTATTCTCCTTTTGGATAGATTGTGAAGAAGATAAATTTTGCAGTATGAGATACTACCTTGCATAACTTTTTAGGTGGAACTGTGGTTGGAACTACCTATGGTATTCTGTAGAGATGACCCCCCATAGAAACAATGACATTGCGGGGTCAAGACTCATAAACAACATGGAACTTCCACATATATGGTTGGCCCAAAAGAACATCACAAACATCCAGTGGGGAAACATCACATAATACCTCATCCTTGAAGGGTTGGGTGCCATATGACAATCGACATTATTGGATGGCACAAAGATCTCTTCCTTGGTGAAGCCACCCGATGTTGTATGGCTTCGGGTGTGGTGTTTTCGACAATCCCAACTGTTTGATGACCTCTACTGAGATGAGGTTCTTCTGGCTTCCGCAATCAACACTAAAATGCAGTGGGGTCCCCTTCACCCACATATGTGAATGAAAAAGGCGCTCCCCTTCTTCACGATCTTTTGGTGCTTTTGGTTGAATTGTTGCGGTTGCGACAATATCAGTGGGGTCCACGTCAATGATTTGTCCTTTACCATTATTTTCATAATCAATTTCTGAATCAGTGTTCGACTCCTTATCTTTGATCTCGGCCACCAATGACTGTTTTGAGCGACATTCATCGGTGTTGTGCCATAGGATTTTGTGGAACTCACACCATTTTCCGGTGTCCTTCTTTGTCTTCTCGTGGCCCTTCTTTTCTTGTGTCTTGGACTTGTTTTCGGGAGACTGTTTTTTAGGGTCGTGTTTGTCATACTTTGGTTGTTTTGGATTTGCAGACCCAAAATCTCATTTTTTCTGGTGCATAAATTTCTGCTCGATTTTAACAACATATCAATAAGCATCACCGAGTGATGAGATGTCCAGAAAATCCATTTCAGTCTGGATGTATCTGTGTAAATCCCCACAGTATTTCAGAACCAAATGTCACTCGAAGTCTTTGATACCCATCTAGGTGCGCAAGGTATGGAAGGTATTGGTGAACTCCAGAACTGCTTGGCCCCTCCCTTGCCGCAGTGTGGTCCATCTCATGTACTGGTCCTCATATTTTCCAACAGGGTAATAATGTTCCTTTACTGCATCCACAAAAAAATCCCAAGTGGGATCAACCCCGTATATTCCAGAATCCTCTGTGGAACTTTTCTCCCAGTAATTTTCCCACCAATGTTTGACACGAGGGAGAGATTTAAGGAGTGTGAAGGTGATCTTATCTTTTTCGAAAAAATTGTGAACAGAGAAATAACCTTCTAGTAGAGTTAACCATTTTTCTAGGGCTTCTGCATCTATCTGTCTTTCAAATACAGGAATATCAAAATTAACTTGTACTTTGAAAGGTGAGGTTCCTCCAGAGTGGATGCTTGATGAAGATGCACCCGCTGTTATCGGCAGGCATTGAAGGATGTGGGAAAAATTCTCCATCATTTCGTCCCTTTGTCACATGAGAGATTGCTCAAGCAACAGATTGATAGGATCGTTTGCTCCATCATTTTTATTTTCTTCTGCCATTAAGGGTTTATTGGGTGTGCGAGAGTGATTGTCTCCAGGAGAGACAAGATAGAGACCCAACTTGCTATACTCGGACCTCGTCGGGGACATGCACTGAAAAAATGATCAAGAGCAGCCTGCTCCGATACCACTGATCCATATTATTTTCGGCACGAAATGCGAGCGAAGATATAATAAAGAAATGCACAGAGATATCACAGATATTCAATAAGATAACATAAATGTATCAGGATGAAAACATAAACATAGATATACATTAATACATGATTTCTATTAATGAAAGAAATGTACAGAGACTGTAAAAATACAGAGTGAAAGACTCGCTAGAATGGTGGCATCTTATCTCTGAGAAGAGACGTGACGACTACTCGCATTCACAAGAAGATGGTTACAATGAGGCTCTGAAGGAATTTTTCAATAAAAATGAATGCCAAAAACCCTAGACATCCAAAAACCTAACCCTAGTAGATGAAGCACCAAAAGTCATGTGCGCTCCGTTTGGGTAAGTGAGTACATCAACTTCCCGGGGTCGTAACGTTTGCATACGATCTTCATTTTGGGCGTGTGATAGCTCGTTGGAAAGGTATTTTTGAGGAGATTCATTTTTGGGGATAAATCATGCCTTATTATATCATTAAGGACCTATATCTAGAATTTTTTTTATTTGGGGGCTCAAAATGGCCTCGGAAGATAAAAACTGCTAAAAATAGTAAATTGCCAAAATTGCCAGAAAACTGTTTTGAGCCAGTCGGAAAAGTTGGGTGGCCATCGATATCCACCTGGATCAATCATTTCTCCTTAGGAAGCAATGGTATCCATTGAGTTGAGTTCCTGGGGGAGAGGGAAAAGCATTTGTTGAATATGTATCTTGGTGAGCTTCTTGCCTTGCTAGAGACATCACGCTGCTCAGTTTGTGGAAGTATGTCACGAACCTGTTGAGGCTGAGGCCATTCAACAACTTGAAATACATGAGAGGACGATGTGCAAAAGGAATATTTTCACTTTTCTGCAACCTTGTCGACTTGCTCCTGTTTGATAGAAGGTGCTCGGGGCGAGGCTGTAGTGGTTGCAGTGTCCTTCTGTTCTCCTTTTGAATAGATTGTGAAGAAGCTAAATTTTGTAGTATGAGATACTACCTTGCAACACTTTTGAGGTGGAACAATAGTTGGAACTACCTCTGGTATTCTGCAGAGATGACCCCCCAGAGAAACAATGACACTGTGGGGTTGAGACTCATAAACAACATGGCACTTCCACATATATGGTTGGCCCAAAAGAACATCACAGACATCCAGAGGGGAAACATCACATAATACCTCATCCTTGAAGGGTTGGATGGCATATGACAATTGAAATTGTTGGATGACGTGGAGATCTCGTCCTTGGCGAAGCCACCCAATGTTGTATGGTTGCGGGTGTGGTTTTGTTGACAATCCCAACTGTTTGACGACCTCTGCTGAGATGAGGTTCTTCTTGCTTCCTCTATCAAAAATAAAATGCAGCGGGGTCCCCTTCACCCACATCTGTGAATGAAAAAATGTGCTCCCCTTCTTCAGGATCTATTGGTTCTTCTCGTTGAATTACTGCGGTCGTGACAATAGCAGTGGGGTTTGCGTCAATGATCTATCCTTTACCATTATTTTTAGAATCAGATTTAGAATCAGGGTTCAGCTCTTTGTCTTTGATCTTGGCCACCAATGATTGTTTTGAGAGACATTCATCGGTGTTGTGCTAGGGGATTTTGCGGAACTCACACCATTTTCTGGTGTCCTTCTTTGTCTTCCTGTGACCCTTCTTTTCTTGTGTCTTGGAATCATTTTCGAGAGACTGTTTGTTAGGGTCATATTTGTCATACTTCGGTTGTTGTGGATTTGCAGACCTGAACTCCCGTTTGTTCTGGTGCTTAAATTTCTGCTCGATTTTAACAACATATCGATAAGCAACACCGAGTGATGAGATGTCCAGAAAATCCATTTCAGTTTGGCTGTATCTGTGTAGAGCCCCATGGTATTTCATAAACAAATGTCGCTCAGAGTCTTTGATACACAACATGGTGCACAAGTTATGGAAGGTATTGGTGAACTCTGGAACTACTTGGCCCCTCTCTTGCCACAGTGTGGTCCATCTCATGTATTGGTCCTCATAGTTGCCAACAAGGTAATACTATTCCCTTATCGCATCCACTAAAAAATCCCAAGTGGGATCGACCCCGTATATTCCAGACTCCTCTGTGGAACTTTTCTCCCAGTAAGTTTCCCACCAATGATTGACATGAGGGAGAGATTTAAGGAGCGCGAAGGTGATCTTTTCTTTGTCGAAAAATTTGTGAACAGAGAAATAACCTTCTAGCAGAGTTAACCATTTTTCTAGGGCTTCTGCATCTATCTGTCCTTCAAACACAGGAATATCAAAATTAACTTGTACCTTGAAAGGAGAGGTGCCTCCAAAGTCGCTGCTTGATGAAGATGCACCCGCTGTTATCAACAAGCGTTGAAGGATGTGGGAAAAATTCTCCATCATTTCGTCCCTCTGTCGCGTAAGAGCTTGCTCAAGCAACAGATTGATAGGATCTTCTGCTCTGTCATTTTTATTTTCTTCCACCATTGAGGGTTTCTTGGGTGTGCGAGAGTGATGGTATTCAAGAGAGACAAGCTCAAGACCCGAATTTCTATACCCGGACCTCATCGGGGACATGCATTGAAAAAATGATCAAGAGAAGCCTGCTCTGATACCACTGATTCAGATTATTTTTGGCACGAAATGCGAGCGGAGATATAATAAATAAATGCACAGAGAGTGTTCGCGGTCAATCAGTCACCATGTGAGCAAAATGGAGACCGCTCTGCATGTCCTGTTGGGTTCCTCAGGACAGAACATCTGTGGCAGCACAGGGTTAAAAGAAAACAGAAAACAAAACCATAATACAATCTAACTAACAGCTGAAAGCAAATAACAATTCGAAAATAAACAAAAACATCAAACATAAGACAATGGAGTCGTCAATGGTTCCAGGCTTGATCTATTAGTGAAACCAGAGCACA
>ML815452.1:7430-34248 GCA_009831015.1 Picea engelmannii | reverse complement strand
AAAACAGAAAACAAAACCAGAATACAATCTAACTAACAACTGAAAGCAAATAACAATTCGAAAATAAACAAAAACATCAAACATAAGACAATGGAGTCATCAATGGTTCCAGGCTTGATCTATTAGTGAAACCAGAGCACACGCTGAAGACAGAGATAGGGTTTCCCTCTCCCTCCAGCGGAAGGTCCTTCGGGGCCCTCAACACAATGCTTTGCTTACAAGATGAATAGAACTGAAAAGAGTGGTGAAAGAACTCTGGGTTAGGCCGCTGATGGATAGCTTGTCAAAGACTGAGCTCTGAATCATCTGGACAGCGTAACTTTGCTTTGAATTCTCTGCTAAAACAATGAGTCTTCACGGCTATTTATAGCATTTTTCCAGGTGGTCACGTAACCAACTTTCGGTGTAAACACAGACCTGTTTAGGGTTCACTTAAGTCATTAATTCGTCGAATTTGCAGAGCCGACCCTGATTCGAGAGTCAAATCATCTTGGGGGCCGGTCCATAGGCGGTCGGGAGGCCGACTTAAGCAATTAATGCACCGTATTAGCAGATGTGCGGCTTTTTGTGTGGACAGTCGCGCGTCGGGCGCGCATGCGCGCGTAACACGTTTCTGTCCCACGCATGTGCGCGCGCATAAAGCTGCTGTAAAGCGCCCTTCAATTTTTGGTTACTTTGTATAGTTTTTGACCCTTCTGGAATGCTGTGAACTTAATTCAATGCCATGCATGAATTCATTGCTATTTTGATGATGTGGAGTTCTTGTCGCCATGTGCAGACGAAATTTCAGTGATAACGGAGAGATTGAAGATATTCAATAAGATAACATAAATGTATAAGATATGCAACCATAAACATAGATCGACCCTGTATATTCCAGACTTCTCTATGGAACTTTTCTCCCAGTAAGTTTCCCACCAATGTTTGACATGAGGGAGATATTTAAGGAGTGCGAAGGTGATCTTTTCTTTGTCGAAAAAATTGTGAACAGAGAAATAACCTTCTAGAAGAGTTAACCATTTTTCTAGGGCTTCTGCATCTATCTGTCCTTCAAATACAAGAATATCAAAATTAACTTGTACCTTGAAAGGCGAGGTGCCTCCAAAGTGACCACTTGATGAATATATGCACGTTGTTATCGACAGGCGTTGAAGGATGTGGGAAAAATTCTCCATCATTTTGTCCCTCTGTTGCGTGAGAGCTTTCTCAAGCAAAAAATTGATAGGATTGTCTGTTCCATCGTTTTTATTTTCTTCTGCCATTGAGGGTTTCTTGGGTGTGCGAGAGCGATTGTATTCAAGAGATACAAGTTCAAGACCGAAATTGTTATACTCAGACCTCATCGAGGACATGCACTGAAAAAACGATCAAGAGTAACCTGCTCTAATACCACTGATCCAGATTATTTTCGGCACGAAATGCGAGAGGAGATATAATCAAGAAATGAACAGAGATATTGAAGATATTCAACAAGATAGCATAAATGTATCAGATATACAACCATAAACACAGATATACAGTAATACACGATTTCTATTAATGAAAGAAATGTACAGAGATTGTAAAAATACAAAGTGAAAGATTCGCTAGAATGGTGGAAGCTTATGTCTGAGAAGAGATGTGACGGCTACTCGCATTCACAAGAAGATGGTTAGAATGAGGCTCTGAAGGTATTTTTCAATAAACAGGAATTCCAAAACCCCTAGACATCCAAAAACCTAACCCTAGGAGATGAAGCGCCAAACGTCATGTGGGCCCCATTTGGGTAAGTGAGTACATCAACTTCCCGGGGTAGTAACTTTTGCATACAATCTCCATTTTGAGTGTGCGATAGCTCGTTGGAAATGTATTGTCAAGGAGATTCATTTTTGGGGATAAATCATGCCTTCAGGTATAATAGAGGACCTCGATCTTGAAAAATCTTCATTTGGGCCCTCAAAATGGCCTCGGAAGTTAAAAACTGCTAAAAATAGTAAATTGCCAAAATTGTCAGAAAATTGTTTTGAGCCAGTCGAAAAAGGTGGGTGGCCGCTGAAATCTAGCTGGATCAATCCTCCCTCCTTAGGAAGAAATGGTCTCCATTGCGTTGAGTTCCCGGGGGAGAGGGAAAAGCGTTTGCTGAATCTATATCTTGGTGAGCTGCTTGCCTTGTTGGAGATGTTGCGCTGCTCAGTTTGTGGAAGTTTGTCACGAACCTGTTGAGGCTGAGGCTATTCAATAGGTCGGGCTACATGAGAGGACGATGCGTAGAAGGAATATTTGTGCTTTGCTGCAACCTTGTCGACTTGCTTCTGTTTGATAGAAGGTGCTTGGGGCAAGGCTGTAGTGGTTGCAATGTTCTTTTGTTCTCCTTTTGAACAGATTGTGAAGAAGCTACATTTTGTAGTATGAGATACTACCTTGCGACACATTTTAGGTGGAACAGTAGTTGGAACTGCCTTTGGTATTCTATAGAGATGACCCCCCAGAGAAGCAATGACACTGCGGGGTCGAGACTCATAAACAACATGGTGCTTCCACATATATGGTTGGCCCAAAAGAACATCACAGACATCCAGTGGGGCAACATCACATAATACCTCACCCTTGAAGGGTTGGATGCGGTATGGAAATCCACATTGTTGGATGAAACGAATATCTCGTCCTTGGCAAAGCCACCCGATGTTGTATGGCTGCAGGTGTGGTGTTGTCTACAATCCCAACTATTTGATGACATCGTTTGCTCAAGCAATAGATTGATAGGATCGTCTGCTCCATCGTTTTTCTTTTCTTCCTCCATTGAGGGTTTCCTAGGTGTGTGAGAGTGATTTTCTTCAAGAGAGACAAGCTCGAGACCCAACTTGCTATACTCGGACCTCGTCGGGGACATGCACTGAAAAAATGATCAAGAGCAACCTGCTTTGATACCACTTGTACGAATTATTTTCGGCACGAAATGCGAGCGGAGATATAATAAAGAAATGCACAGAGATATCGCAAATATTGAATAAGATAACATAAATGTATCAGAGATGCAACCATAAACATAGATATATAGTAATAAATGATTTCTATTAATGAAATAAGTGTACAGAGACTGTCCATTCTTAGGAGGAAATGGTCTCCATTGTGTTGAGTTCCCGGGGGAGAGGGAAAAGTGTTTGCTGAATCTGTATCTTCGTGAGCTGCTTGCCTTGTTGGAGACATCATGCTGCTCAGTTTGTGGAAGTTTGTCATGAACCTGTTGAGGCTGAGTCTGTTCAACAAGTCAGGATACATGAGAGGACGATGCACAGAAGGAATCTTTGCGCTTTGCTGCAACCTTGTCGACTTTCTTCCGTTTGATAGAAGGTGTCTGGGGAGAGGCTGTAGTGGTTGCAGTGTCCTTATGTTCTCCTTTTGAACAGATTGTGAAGAAGCTAAATTTTGTAGTATGAGATACTAACTTGTGTCACTTTTTTAGTTGGAACAGTATTTGGAACTACCTCTGGTATTCTGTAGAGATGACCCCCCAGAGAAACAATGACACTACGGGGTTGAGACTCATAAACAACATGGCGCTTCCACATATATGGTTGGCCCAAAAGAACATCATAGACATCCAGTGGGGAAACATCACATAATACCTCATCCTTGAAGGTTTGGATGTCGTATGACAATCGACATTGTTGGATGACTCGGAGATCTCGTCGTTGGCAAAGCCACCTGATGTTTTATGGCTGCAAGTGTGGTGTTGTCGAAAATCCCAACTATTTGATGACATCTCCTGAGATGAGGTTCTTTTGGCTTCTGCTATCAACAATAAAATGCAGTGGGGTGCTCTTCACCCACATCTGTGAATGAAAAATGCGCTCCCCTTCTTCAGGATCTTTTGGTTCTTCTGGTTGAATTGTTGCGGTCACGAAAATAACAGTGGGGTTTGCGTCAATGATCTGTCCTTTACCATTATTTTTAGAATTAGATTCAGAATCAGGGTTTGACTCTTTTTCTTTGATCTCGACCACCAATGACTATTTTGAGCGACATTCATCGGTGTTGTGCTAGGGGAGTTTTTGGAACTTGCACCATTTTCCGGTGTCTTTCTTTATCTTCCCGTAACCCTTCTTTTCCTGTGTCTTGGACTAATTTTTGGGAAACTGTTTGTTAGGGTCATCTTTGTCATACTTCGGTTGTTGTGGATTTGTAGACCTGAACTCCCATTTTTTCTAGTGCTTAAATTTTTGCTCGATTTTAACAACATATCGATAAGAAGCACCGAGTGATGAGATGTCCAGAAAATCCATTTCTATCTGGATGTATCTGTGTAGAGCCATACGGTATTTCAGAACCAAATGTCGCTTGAAGTCTTTGATACATATCTTGGTGTGCAAGGTATGGAAGGTATTGGTGAACTCCAGAACTTCTTGGCCCCTCTCTTGCCACAATGTGGTCCATCTCATGTACTGGTCCTCATAGTTGCCAACAGGGTCATACTATTCCTTTACCACATCCACAAAAAAATCCCAAGTGGGATCAACCCCATATATTCCAGACTCCTCTATGGAACTTTTCTCCCAGTAAGTTTCCCACCAATGTTTGACATGAGGGAGATATTTAAGGAGTGCGAAGGTGATCTTTTCTTTTTCGAAAAAATTGTGAACAAAGAAATAACCTTCTAGCAGAGTTAACCATTTTTCTAGGGCTTCTGCATCTATTTGTCTTTCAAATACAGGAATATCAAAATTAACTTGTACCTTGAAAGGCAAGGTTCCTCCAAAGTGGTCGCTTGATGAATATGCACCCTCTTTTATTGGTAGGCGTTGAAGGATGTGGGAAAAATTCTCCATCATTTCGTCCCTCTGTCGCGTGAGATCTTTCTCAAGCAATAGATTGAAAGGATCATCTGCTCCGTAATTTTTATTTTCTTCCAACATTGAGGGTTTCTTGGGCGTGAAAGAGAGATTTTATTCAAGAGAGACAAGCTCGAGACCCAACTTTCTATACTCAGACCTCGTCGGGGACATGCACTGAAAAAATGATCAAGAGTAGCTTGCTCTGATACCACTGATCCAGATTATTTTCGGCACGAAATGCGAGCGTAGATATAATAAAGAAATGAATAGAGATATCACAGATATTCAATAAGATAACATAAATGTATCAAATATGCAACCATAAACACAGATATAAATTAATACACGATTTCTATTAATGAAAGAAATGTACAGAGACTGTAAAAATACAGAGTGAAAGACTCGCTAGAATGGTGGCAGCTTATCTCTGAGAAGAGATGTGATGGATAATCACATTCGCAAGAAGATGGTTACAATGAGGATCTGAAGGCCTTTTCTGATAAACATCAATGCCAAAAACCCTAGACATCCATAAACCTAACCCTAGGAGATGAAGCACCAAAAGTCATGTGGGCCCCGTTTGGGTAAGTGAGTACATCAACTTCCCGGGGTCGTAACTTTTGCATACGATCTCCGTTTTGGGCGTGTGATAGCTCGTTGGAAAGGTATTGTTGAGGAGATTCATTTTTGGGGATCAATAATGCCTAAAATTATCATTGAGGACCTATATCTTGAAAAACCTTCATTTGGGCCCTCAAAATGGCCCCAGAAGTTAAAAACTGCTAAAAATAGTAAATTGCCAAAATTGCCAGAAAACTCTTTTGAGCTAGTCAGAAATGGTGGGTGGCCACCGATATCCACCTAGATCACCTAGTAATAATACATTAACTTGTTGGTGTTCCAATTATTGTCTGAGGTGCACTTATTAGAAGAAAACACATGCAATGAACGATAGAAAGAAAAATAATTCTCTTAACTCTAATCATAGATTACATAGTAACAAAACGATTTAATTTTCGACTATCCTTGTAGTGAATAGGTGTATGTAAATTTTTTTTCTGCCTCCTTGAATTCTCTCCTTAGGGACAACGCGACATGTGTGGTGTCCTAGCAATATTTCACCAACTAGCACAAATGTTCCAATTCTTTCAAAGCAACAACCAACTCCTATTCATCCCTTTTTTCTCTATCCAGGGTGGCATCTGATTTCCATCCCTGCGCCGATAAGTTCAGATGTCTTGGCATGCTCTATGTTGATCAAATTCTCTTCCATAGTGATGAGGATGGAGCGATCTAGAGTGATCCTCCTCTTCTTGGTGGTTCTCTGCACAATATATTTCCTTTCTCGGTCATAAGTGATTTCATGTATGTCAACGACTTCATCCATGGGTTCAGGAATTTTATGATCTCCCCAAGTGAGCATATTTCCCAGGCTCCTGATGGTATATATTTGTTCAATACTAGGTTCTTTAACTTCCTCCATGTGTTCGTAAGGTCTGGCTTTTGTTTTTCGCTCATCGAGAAGTTGAGTACTGATTGAAATTGAGGCATCGGGGGTGTGATCGATACTTACTTGATAATCGATAGTTGAGACACCGATTTCTTGCCATGGATTTTCTTCCTTTTGTTCATCTAGCCTTGGCTCATCCTTCAGACTATCTTCTTGGGTCTCCGGTAAACCGGTCTTATCAGTGTCTAAGACATTCTCAAGCTCTTGTTCATTCTTTGGAAGGCCCCAAATTTGAGCATCGGGAGTTGGGGAATATGTCTTCTCTGGATCCTTTTCCTCTATGATATGTACAAGGGTCACCAGGGATACCTCCGAGATCTCTTCATCATCATAGATGTTTATTAATTTGCAGAGGGGGTTTGGTGCACTTTCTCTCCTTGATGTTTTGAATGTCTCCGGATGAGATGAAACACCCCCCGGTGAATCGGCCTATGGCGTTGTGATTTCAGGGTTATCTAACCCGGCGATTTCATCAATTTCTATCAGGTCAGGGCCACTTGGGCCTATATGGCTTTCATCTGGGATGTCGGCAGGGGAACCTGTCCTTCCTATGAGGTTTGGGTCATCTTGCAGCTGATCAATTATTCGCTGCGCATGTTCTATCATGAACAACCCCCTTTCACGTGCGTCCTGTGTCATAGGGAAACCTCTCTCCTGCACTGGAGCTACCACGAGGACCTTTGTTGCTTCTTCCACTATAATTTATTCCCTAGCTCTGAGGGCCTCTCGAGACAATTTCTCTATGGTCATCGCCTATTCATCCAGGCTCATGGCCCTGAACCTGGTAATTTTGGGGTCGACCATCCTTGCCACCACCTCATCCCAATCTTGGGAATTTTCTGTGAAGACTTCATATTTAAATTTGTCATGGGCATATGGCCAACATGACGACACTTGTGAAGAATGTTTCAAGACCTGACCCTTTGGATGATGCTTGCAGAATCGGTCTGTCTGAAATCTGAACTCTAGTTGGATCAACCCTTCTTGTTTGGCTTGAGTCGTGTCCTTCACCATGTAGAAACCTACATGGAAACCATAAGGTGTGAACGCTTGCTTCTTGTCCTTGACCAGGGTGGCATTGTAACCTTGTAGGATGGTCTAGTAGCATATCTCTCCCACTACAAGCTAGTCAGGGACATGCGCTGGTAGGAGATTTGGTGCTCCGGTGGCCCCAAACACCCTGATGTAGGTGTCACACTCGTCCAAGTACCAGTGGCCTACCTTTGATATTATCTTTTTGGCCACAGCTAATAGTATTGGGCATTCTTTCTTAAAGAGAATGAAATAAATATGTGTGATGAATTCATCGCAGATGAGGGAGTAGTATTTCTTGTACCTGTTCTCCTGTAGGATGTTGAAATATAAGTGGACCAGGAGCTATATGCCAACTTAGGTTCATGTCGACGAAAATGTTTCTGGTGCACATGACATCAAGTTAATATGAAGCCATGTAGAAGGTTGGTGTCTTTCCTTCCTTTGAATTCTAAGCCTTTTGTATGCATATGCTCCGTTTCTTAGAAATGATGGCTCCCCAGTTGAAGCCTCTCCCAAAGATTACCACTATGTAAGCTAGAGGCATCCATGCCTCTGAAAACCCAGAACAATCCTTCTCTCCATATAATCGGCAAATGAGATCCATCAAGTAGATGTATGGCTCCCTTAAGTTGTCTTTATAGTACCAGCCAGTTCTCTAGTTGGTGTATTTATTATCTTTCCTCCACCATGAGGCCATCACCCAGCTGGTGTCATGGTGCTCGTAGAATTTTACGACAAAATCTGTGTTCAGTAGCTCCTCAGGGTCTCTAAGCTTGTAATACTTCTGGACTTTGACCGGTAAGAACACTCAGACACAACCACCATTCTCATCATTGATCAAACACTTATATGTGTTTGTGTCATCGATGAGCCACTTAAAAATTTCTATACAAGGAAAAATAGGGGTTCTTCTCACCACCATATGCAAGTACGACCGTCGGATATTTGGGAATACCTCGTCGTCCAGTGCTCTCACATCTGGGTCACTATGTGGGATATATTTTGGGTGTTCCTCCTGACTGATCTTTTTAAAGAGCTCTCCCCAATGTGGTAGTGTTGCCTTGGTCCCTGTGCTTGCCTCTATGTCTTCAAAGGCCAGAGGCTGGATGAAATCCTTCTTCGTCGATGTTTTGATGACAGGATCTGGTATTAGTGTGTATTCCAATTGTCTTGCAACCCTTGGAGAGGATCCTTCACCTAACTCTAGTTCTTTCAGCTTTGACACCCTTGACGATCGTCTAGTGGTTGGCTTTCTTGGAGGCATTGTTCCTGTAATCAAAATAAATCTTCAGAGACTGTGTAAAGAAAAAAATCGGATTAAATATATATGAAGTGTAAACATGTAAAATCCATCAACTTGGATACATACCTGTAAGCTTTCTAAACCTGTTTATTTGATACTCATGGGATCTCTACATATTTCAAATTGCTCATCTTGTTTCTTCAGATGCTCTGAATTTCCTTGCGCGTAGAATGATTCCTCTTACAACGAATCAAGAGAATTTAAAATAGTGAAGAACTTATCGTGTTGCATCATCCATTCAGTTTGGGTGATGAGTGCCATTTAAACAAATATGTCGCCGAATCTCTGCATCTTAAATTCATCGTGGGTTGAAGGTGGAGGTGGGGGGTGATGTGGTCTATCAGTGATTTTAAACAACCATTTTGACTGGCACACGAGGTAGCAACTAATGCAGGATTTGGTATTAATTATCCCCTTAAATGCTCAAAATCTAATCGCATCCAACGTTAAAACATCCCATTGTGTCTCTTTCTCAATGGGTGGATCGGGCATTGGGGATGCGCTATGAACGTTTTCGTTGATGTCCCTTGCAAAAGATCTGATGCAGATCAATCTCATCGTACAATGATGTCATGGAAAAGCTGACTCAAAGGTGTGACTTGGACCTAGGGAACCAAGAATGACTCGGGGTAAAAATAGACCATACATTTCTCGAATATGGAAAAGACACGTGGTGTTAAAGACCGATGACCTAATTCGCGTGTATTAATTGGATTTGGGGTTTTCATTAAGTTATTCATTTTAAAACATACCTCATCTTATCAATATCGAAGAGTATCTAGGATCGGTGATAAACCTATCATGTGTTTTTCTACGGATTAGCTTCCTCGAAGAAGTCTCGATGCCGAAATGCATCGGGGATCAACGATCAGGAGAAATTTTTAGCGTGGTCAGGATGTTCGTTGCGATCCTTTTAGGTCTTCCCCGATTTCGATAAGCGCATCAGGTATCAACTATCAACGATATATTTTCTTTCTTTGTCAACGATTATTCCCCTCGTCTTTTACCGATGCCGAAGAGGAATCGACTATCGACGATATCCTTTTGCAAAACATTGGCGCAAACAAAACTTATTTTTTACCGATGACAATGAATATTGGTGCTTGACGACTGAGGTTTCCCGAGTGGCTCTTTTCCTTATTTGAATTCCTTTCGATGCCGAATCTGAGCGCGTTGAGTGAAATTTTTGGCCATTGATTCTTTATTTAGGTGTTAAGTCCTTTTAATTCATGGGGTTTCATAAGTTCAAACAAACCTGAAAATCTAATGAGATTCAAGATAATAAGCAAAGCCAAACATTTCTCAAAATGAAATTGAATCAGATAGTGCAAAGATGAAGTGGTACCCAAAAAGTGGAAAAATTGACATAGTCTTTTTAGGGTGTGTTGAGTTCTCAATAGGATCCCAAATGCAACTATAGTGCTTTGAGACTTCCTGTTTGGCATGTTGTTGAATCCCTGGAAGGGAAGTGGGAAAACCGAAGGACTATTGAGAAGAGAAGGGGTACACTTCCTGGGGTGGGACATGCATGTGGGGAATGAGAGACTGTAGGCCATTAGTTTGAGTAGGAACCTGACGAAATTGTTCCTACTATCTGAGATACATCAACCTAGCTAGGAATCCTTTTACTCAGGTGGAGTTTAGTCCCATCTTGGGGGTGACCCACTGCTGAGAGTTTTGAGCAGCATGGTATAAGGCTAGGAGGATCGTGGAAGGTTTGCATGCAGTTGGTGGTATTCTATCAAAGATAAGTATCAATTGTGTGTTAATTTACATGTGTATTTATACATGTGTTTATGTTTATGGTTTTGCCTATGTATGCTGGATGTATATTTTTACTATTATTTCCACATGATTTTAGGCATTTTCCCATAATATTTTTATATGTTTATAAGTTCGTATACAATCCATAAGTTTTCCGTAGCATAGCCCAACAAGTGGCTGGGAATGTTACAATTTGGTCTCAGAGCTTAGTAAGAGTGTTCTATGGAGTAGCATGGCCCGACCTGGGTGGATGGGTATGTTACAAATACAAAGCTCGGTTAGTAGTAAAGGGTTATTCCCAGGTTGAGGGAATTGATTTTGGTGATATTTTTCTCCTATTTCCAAGTTAAATTCTATAATATTTATGTTATTTGTTATTGCTGCATTTGATTTTGAAGTATAACATATGGATGTGAAGACAACATTCCTACATGGGGATCTGGAAGAAGAAATATATATGAAGCAACCGAAAGTATTTGTTGTGAAGAGAAAGAAGGAGCTGGTGTGAAATATGAAAAAGTCCCTATATGGTTTAAAATAATCACTAAGGATGTAGTATCAAAATTTTGATACTTATATGTTGGGACTTGGCTTCACAAGAAGCAAAGAGGATCACTGTGTGTATTTTAAATTAATTGGTGATCGTTTGATTTATTTGGTCTTGTATGTGGATGACATGTCACTGATAGTAAATATCAAGGATATTATCCAAGATGTGAAAACTTAGTTGTCCTCTAAATTTTGCATGAAGGATGTCGGTGCTACAAATTTCATTTTGGGCATAGAAATTAAAATAGATCAGAAAAAAGAGGAAACTTTGGTTAAATCAAAGAAAATATGTCGAGACATTATTGCAGAGGTTTTATATGCAGGAATGTAAACTGGTCAAGGTCCCTATTCCTATTGGTGTAAAGTTATTTGCAGATCAGTTTCCCAAGACAAAGGAAGAGAAGGAGGACATGTCTTGTGTTCCATATGCGAGTGCAGTTGTAAGTTTAATGTATGCAATGGTCTATACAAGACCGTACATTGCACATGCAGTGGGAGTTTTGAGTAGGTATATGTCAAAACCAGGGAAGGAGCATTGGACAACAGTAAAAAGGGTTTTCAAGTATTTGCGTGGCACTACTAGCTATGGATTGTGCTACCAAGGAAAACCATGATTGTATGGAGTGTTGGAAATACATGGATTTGTGGATGTAGAGTGGGATGGAGATATGGATCGTAGGATATATACAAGAGGGTATGTGTTTAACCTATTTGGAGGAGAAATCAGTTGGATGAGAAAAAGACAGTTTGTAGCGGCACTTTCAACTACAAAATCTAAATACATGGCATCCACTCATGGAAGTAAGGAAATCGTATGGTTACAAAGATTGTGTTCAGGTATTGGGTTGGTACAACAAGATGTAAGGATAAATTTTGACAGTTAGAGTGCAATTTTTTTGGCGAAGAACTCAACTTATCATTCAAAGACAAAGAATATTGATATTAAGTATCACTTTGTGAGAGACATGGTTGAAGAAAAGAAAGCATTGCTGATGAAGGTGGACACTTTAAAGAATGTTGTGTAAAAAAAATTGTGAGCACTGAGAATTCCTCTTGGTGTAGAGGATCTATGAGCATTGTTGCCCTGGATTGTTGACTATGTAACCTTGTAACCCCTTGTATGTGAAGAAAACAACAAGTGGGATAATGTTGGGCATGTGTTATATTCTTTGCACGACTAGCTCCAATATCTTCTACGTTGCACCAGGCGCGTGGGGGAGCTTGAGGGGGGGGCATCAGGCCCTCCCTTCAGAGGTTGCAAGCGGGAAATAACCCCCGATATTTTTTTGTACCTCAAGAAACATGTCGCATTTTTTACCTCATTTTTTCATGTCGCCTTGATTTTTGTGTCCATTGTTGGGCGGTTTTTCGGCACATGGTTTTTGCCGATGATTTTCTATTTCCAGTTATTGAATTAGGGTTGTTGACTAATCCAGGTCATTGGGTTAGGGTTTTGGATGCTATTGGCTCCTATATGTATATTTTATTGTAAACAATGTATCACTATGAATGAATACAAAATATGTTGGTTTTCCCAATTTGGGTTTCTAGGGGAAAAATATTTGTGTAATGTGTGTATTTTCCATTGTATATTTTCTTTTCTTTTACTGAAAATATGTTTGCAGTAAATAATTGTACAAGGTTAAAATATACAACCTTTAATTTTAAGAACACATGTTCTCCCACTTTAAAATCTCTGAAAATTATGTTCTTGTTTGCATAACTTTTTTGCCTATCATGAGAGGATTTTAAATTCTACTTTATCTTTACCATATTATCTTCCATTTATTTTAACAATTCTGGCCCAACAACTGATCTGTCTACTGGATTATCCCAACTCACTGGTGTGTTACATTTTCTGCCATACAATGCTTCAAACAAACTCAATTTCAATGAGGTCTGATACCCATTATTGTAGGAAAATTCAAATAGATGAATATAATCTTCCCACTTTGATGGTTGATCCATCACATACATTATAAGAATGCCCTCAATTATCCTATTAGTCATTTATGTTTTCCCATCTGACTCTCGATGCTATGTTGTACCAAGATTTAAATTTGTTCCAAATCCCTTGAACAAACCCTTCCAAAAATTGGAAGTAAACTTTGGATCTTTGTCTCAAATTGTTGCCTTAGGCACTCCATGTAACCTAGCAAATTCCTTCATGTATATATCTACAATATTTGTTTCCTTGTGTGTAGTATTTACCATAATGAAATGTGTTTCTTTAATTAATGTATCCACCACCACCATGATGGAATCATGTTGCTTCATTGTTTTGGGCAGCTTAATAATAAAATCAATTGTAACTACTTCCCACTTCCATTCCAGAATGGGAAATAGTTGTAGCAAACTTGCTGGGGTCTATGTTATGTCTTTACTTTTTTGCATTCTAGACATTTGGCTATGTAATTGGCCACTTCTTTCTTCATTCCCGTCCAAAAATATTAGCTTCTTAATGCTGCAACTATTTTCTGATATCCTGGGTGCCTGACATATATCACAT
The DNA here is from genome assembly GCA_009831015.1 of Picea engelmannii. Lineage (NCBI taxonomy): Eukaryota > Viridiplantae > Streptophyta > Pinopsida > Pinales > Pinaceae > Picea > Picea engelmannii. Next base: position 20,767 of record ML815452.1, on the reverse strand, counting down.
TATGCATCTCCTTCAAAACTGCATTTTTCAGCTCACTGGAATTAAACACATACACCTTTCCCTTGTACATGAGAATTCCATCCTCTTTTAGCTCATAATAGTTAATTTTTTTCTGAAAATTACCTTGCGTAATGCTTCATTTATTCTCACATAGCGTTGATCTAAATTTGTTGCTGTAACAATTTTGTATTTCGAATCTGTCCTACACATGATGATGGATGAAATATCCACTTCATGATCTCTCCTACTAAGTGCCTCAACCACTTGATTTTCCTTTCCCTTTATATGCTTAATTTCGAAGTCATATTTACTCAAAAATTCCAGCCATCTAGTTTTTCTTGAATTTAGGGTTGGTTGTCCAAACAAATGCTTCAAACCAGAGTGGTCTATCCTTAGCTCGAATTTATTACCCATAAGGTAATTCCTCCACATTTTCAATGCATGTACAATCACTGCTAAATCCAAGTAATCTGTAGCATAATTCCTCGCATGCTCTTTTAATTTTCTGGACTCATAGCATACCACATGGTCTGCTAGACTAAGAAATCCACCGAGTCTTTCCTTGCATGCATCAGTGCACACAATTTTTTTTCATTTGGATCTTCAATATTTAGTTTTGGTGCACTTGTCAATATTCCCTTCAACTGTTGAAAACTCTCTTCACACTTGGAAGTCCATTCGAACTTCACTCCCTTCTTTTGCAAAGAAGTGATTGGACTTGCAATCTTTGAAAAACCTTTTATGAATCTTCAATAATAACTGATAAGACCCATAAATGATCCAACTTCTGTCACATTACTAGGCACTTACCATCCTCTAATGGCATTTATCTTCTCAAGATCAAATTCTATTCATGTTGTTGAATTATATGCCCCCAGTAGTGAATCTTATTTTGATAAAATATGCACTTACTTAGCTTAACATACAATTTATGCTCTCTTAAAACTTGCAACACCATTCTTAAATGTTGTTCATGTTCCTTTTTTTATTTAGAGTAGACAATTATATCATCTAAGAACATAATCAAAAACTTGTCCAGGTACTCCCTCAACACTCCATTAATGAAACACATAAATACTATTGGGGCATTTTACAGTCCAAATGGAATTACCATGAATTCATAATGTCCATATTTTGTTATAAATGTTGTCTTGTTGATGTATTCTTCCTTTATCACTACTTGATGATAGCCTGATATCAAGTCAATCTTAAAAAATATTCTTGCACCTTTCAGCTGATCAAATAAATCATAAATTATTGGTAACTGATACTTATTCTTTATGGTAACATCATTAAGCTATATGAAATCAATACATAGCCTTAAGGTTCCTTCTTATTCAAAAAAATAATTAGGGCTCCCCATGGTGACACACTTGGGCATACATATCCCTTCTTCAAAAGTTCTTCAAGTTGCATCTATAACTCTTTTAGTTCTGGTGTGCCCATTCTGTAAGGTATCTTAGAAATTGGGGAAACTCATGGCACCAAATCAATAGAGAAATCAATGTCTCTCTTTGGTGGAAATCCTAGGATTTCTGTAAAAACATCTTCAAAATCCCTCAAGACCGGATGGTCTTCAATGATTTCCACTTTGTCTTTGGCTTCCTCCTCCATATGGGATGCAAACATATGACATCCCTTCTTGAAGCTCTTCTTCAACTGCATATCTGAAATCTCTATGACAACTACAACTCTTGGAATGCCTTGAATCTTTCCTTGCTTCCCTTCCTCATCAAGACATGTGATTTTCTTGTTGTAACAGTCTAGGACAACATGATGTTTTTCCAACCAATCCATGCTAATTAGATATTCATATGAATCCAATGCTATGATGTTTACATCTACCTTTGTGATAAGTCCATTCATGTCTATCAGTCAATATTTAATCAACTCATTGATTTTCCTCTTAGCCCCTATGGCTAACTTAACTAACCAATATTTCTTATGCTTACTTCTTTGCAAGTGAAATATTTCAACAATGTTAGCATTTATGTAACTATGGCTAGCTCTAGAATCAATCAAAATTGTTATGGGTTGGTTATCAATCTTAACTTCCACTTCAATCATGGGGGATTTATACTCTATCTTATTGTTGTCTATTGGCACTGGGGCATACCCAGGGTTCAACGCTTCAACAACACACCAACAAAACCCTAACTATCGACCCTTTCGACAACACCTGCGACGCAGATGCAGTCTCACCCGAGGTAGAGGCAGGGGGTTTGTAGGACTCAGGTATCTACAACCTAGATGGGACACGAAACTGTGATTACAACACTTGACATAGCACTTAGCCAATAACATGCATTATTTCTTGAACCTTATTCACATCGCAGGTTAAACCCTTATTACAGATCATCGCAATAGTAATCAAGATTAAGAACATATAATCATTTAGCACATAGCATTAGTTCAGATCTAGCATTCATTCATATTATTAAGCACTAAGCTACAACATCAGGTGCATTCATTATACATAACATCAACAACACTAAGAAAACAATCATATAAACCACATCGCATAGAGAAAATCAACACAGGGTTTACGTGGTTCACCCCAGTGTGAGGCTACGTCCACCACTCTTCTTCTCTTCTTCTTTATTAGTCTACAAGCTTCTTACATTCTTTTTCTCCTGTGCACAAAGCCACAGATCCAAATCCACAAAGGACAGGAGGTCTTCGCGCACCTTGCCAGATCCTCCTTCCCTGAATTAGGTCAAGGCACAAAGCCTTACATAGTCTGTGCACTAAGCCTCTTACAATCACTTGCACTTAGCTCTGCAAGTATCAACACATAGTATGCATAAAATCCAACAAATTTTCTTCGCACTTAACAACCTTTACATATTCTTGCACAAAGCCAATATACAACCCTCTCTCTAATTCCTATCTACTTATATATACATTACAAAAAAGGCCTAAACATGGGTAAACCCATGGGATGAAATCCCATACCTGTTACATAAACCCTAAAATCCAAAAAGTTTGCAAAACATGTGAGATCCCGCGATCTCAGCTCTGCTTGGATGCTCCATCTTTGACCAGCCTGTCAAAGTCCCAAAAATGGTCAAACATGACTAAAGTTTCCTCAAAACTTGGTCAAGGGCCAACAGGCCCCCAACACTCACCTATGACTCGTCCCGAGTCACTCCGATCTGGGAAACACTGCTTTGAAGGCCTCGAGCTTAGCTCGAGCTTCCTCGACTTGCTATTTTTCCAGAGCCTCTTTCTCGACGAACTCATGAATTCCTTGCTCTGTGAAAGTCCCTTCCAGGCACTTTTCCACTGTCGGGACCACCTGTTCCAGCTGTGAACCTTTTCCTTCAATCTCTTCAAAGAGCATGCAAGCTTCGTCCTGCATTAGTTGGAGTCTCTGTGTCACCTCCATGAATTTTCTCTGGATAGAAGTAACCTGCTGCTGGAATGCACATTGTTCCTGCAACCTCTTCATCTTCTCAACTACAGTAAGAAAATTCATCTATGCATGCACGATAGACACCTGTTTCTTCGCCTCCTAGAGCCGTGCTTCCAATTTCCTCAACTTCGGGTCTTCTGCAAGGTGCTCATAGGTCTACATACTTAGCGCACTCAGTTGCTTACACTATGATTCCAGTGCCCTGATTCATCCTACTGCGTTCCTGACAGCTTCTTCCCTCTGATTGTGCACTTCTTCCAGAGTGCTAGGTATTGCCTGGATTTCTAGCTTTTCTACTCTTGCTTGAAGTTGTTGAATGGATTCAACGAACTTCCCCACTTGCATATCCATTGACTCTGGTTCCTCCTATGCAAAGCCTGACATAGACAGAAGTGATTTAGTCACTACCTCCTTGAGCACACTCTGCTCTGTGAGTAGTTGGTATTTTTCTTCCTGTATCTTCGCATTGTTCTGCTCGAACTTTGCCTGAATTTCATTTTTCTCCTTTTGCGCAACTCGAAGTTTCTATAGAAGCTCCTTATTTTATTTCATTAAGGCCTATGTGGCCTGCTCTTTTTCTTCTTAGAATCGATGGAGTCGAGCCTCGGTTGTGTCTAGAAGCCTTTGTAATTGGGTGGGCTCATCCCCCAATTCTATAATTTCCAATGACGACGACACAGTAGGTACTACACGGTTTGAATGGATAGCTCGATGTATGTCCTTGAGATTTTTCTCTATTATGTCATACATCGACTCCTAATTTTCTCCATGTCTCTATAATATATCTTCTAAAGAATCCTCTATGGCTGTGATGATGAGATCAACATCATCCACTGTGAGCACATTCTTCAGCTGAGGCTTGTTGGCACGAGCCTTCTTTCTTGCTGAAGGTTTCTCCGGGGAAACCTTCCTCTTCTGCTATGCATCTGTTGTGGTGAGGGGATCCTTTGGCAGTGTTACTTCACCTTTGTCTTTATTTTCTCCTTCTTCCCCTCCTTCCTCTTGGTTCACTTCGTCTCCTCCTCCTCCTGCGGTTGAATCAGGCCTACTCTCCTCCGATGCATTGTCCTTCTCATCACTTTCTATGTCCTTCACTTCCTCCTTTTTCTTCTTTTTCTTTGCACTTCTCTGTCCATCATACTCAGTTTGGGTGACCAAAGGACTTTTGATGATGTCGGGGTCAGATATTTCTACATCTTCAACTGGTACAAGGAATTTTTTGTCCATTCCTTAGTGATCTCTTCCATGTCTTCATCGGTTAATTTATAATAAGACTGCATCTCCTCCTTACTTTCATCCCTACACGTGATGATGTAGATGGAGTGTTGTTCTTCATGAAACTTCACTAGCAGCCTGTATTGATGCAAAGTATTCGGGGTCATCCATGGGAATTATTCAAAGGAGCGCTTTAGCTGTAGGTAGTAATTATGGAACACCACATTCGATTTCCATTACCTCACCATATCACTCATGTACCACAAGGTGGAGAACCTTGTGGCCAATGGATCCAATGGATCGACTTCTGGGAAGGCTTCTTCTTCCGACATTTACCAAGCGACAAATACGATCAATATCAGTAGCCAACTAAAGTGAAACTCATACCCTTGATATTTTTCTTTACGACAACCCTTCTCCAACTCGTTCATGAGATAACTCACCCAGTTCATATGCATTCCTTCTACACACTTCCCTGCAAGGTCGACTACGAACCCTATGACTTGAGTTGGCCGGTTCTTTCTGATGATCTTTCCATCGATTAGTTAAAAAGCAAGGTGCACTGCGCCATCTTGGATGGAGGCTACCTTGTAGCCTCTCTTTCCCTTCTCTACATTGTCATAGTCTTCCTTTATACATTGTGCCAGGGAACTATCTGCAGCCTTCCCTGGGTATAACTGCTGAGGGTCTGGTCCCTACATGCTCAGTCCTGTGACGAGGTGAATTAGCGCTAGATCCACAGTGACGTGCCTATCCAGCCATAGATACCTTCCATGGTAGCATGAAAAGAGGATTTTAACACAAGAGTTAACCTCCTGATGTTGACCGAAGTGGGGGATCTTCATTACGTTAAGGATCATGGATCGTGTGATCTCCTTAATCCATGGCTGGGAGACTATATTGGGCTTCTTCCTGATCATCTTCATCAAATACCTATGCAGCATGGACAACACATATTTATTCTGGTCTTCGAGGTTGAAGTTGCTGATCTTGAGAGCTGGGATTAGTCCCAACTGAGGTCCGACTACACGTATCCCCTTCGAGAGGTACGCAATGATCAATGTGCAGTCAAAATCCCATGGGATGTTGTCACAGTTAATCGCACCAGCTAGAGGCAGGATGTAGTTAGGAAAGACTGACGGGATCTGATTCTGTTGGCAAAGGAGCAAACCAAGGGTTCAACGCTACAAGAGCGCACCAACAAAACCCTAACTACCGACCCTTTCGACAACACCTATGAAGCAGATGAAATCTCACCTGAGGTAGAGGCAGGGGTGGTTTCAAGACTTAGGTGTCTGCAACCTTAGCTGGGACACATATCTGTGATTATATCTTTTATAGAACACTTAGCATCGATCTTTCATCAATATTCAGTCCTTATTATACTTCACAGATAGCACAAAGCATTGCAACATTCACTTAGATCTAAGGTATCTTAGTACTTAGTAACAGTAAAACATATTAGATTCAGTAGATCATCACTAAGCATATTCATACATATCAGATCTGCTATTCATACACATCTAATAAGCACAAGGCATAAATATATCCATCTAAATATATCGAATCACTTAGCAAAAGTAGAGATAAGCACAACAAGTCAAGGCATAAAGCATACCACACAGATTTACGTGGTTTACCCCCACCCTGGGGCTACGTCCACCAACTCTTCTTCTTTATTATCATCAACCAATCGATTACAAGAAGAAAACTGTAGAAACCATTACTTTGCAAAGGACATAAGATCTACACAGACCGCTAGATCCTTCTTCCTTGCCTTTCAACACATAGCCTTCTATATCTTCACACAAGGGCTTGCACTAATCTCTACAAGTCTATACAGAATGCACAAAAATATCGATCACACAGATCCCTTCTTGTCACTTAGCCTATATCACATAGATACAATACGATCCTCTCTATACTAGATGCCTAAATGTTTATTTATACATTACAAAAGTGGGTAAACCCATGAGCCGACATCCCTTTCCCATTACATTGTCTCAAAACCCAAAAAGGGACCCAAAAGTGGGATGAGATACCTTGATCTCTGCTTTGTCTGATGCTCCATCTTTGACATGCTGTCGAAGTCCCAAAAATGGTCAAATATGACCAAGTAACTTCAAAACTTGGTCAATGGCCAACAATTTCACATTAACCAGATCGTCCCAGTGCTTGCTTCGTTTCTCAGTCGTTGTTCGGCTAGAATGATGTGCAGTCGAAGGAGATGCTTGCAATCCTCCTATCAACGACACCTGTATTCCTACATAAATGACTTTCTCATCCATGAGTTCAATCAAAATCTCTTCCACAAACTTCTCTAGCGTGCTATGCTCGCCCGACATTCATAGCTGTAATAAAATAAACCAGGAAGGAGAAAAAATAGGAAAGGTAATCAAATGAACGGCAAGGTCTAGACAACACAACACGGTATGAAATCAATTATCTATTAGCACGGATATATCGGTTTCCAAAAAGTGGTCCCGGTGTAGAGTCCGACGGGTTAAATAAGAAACGTCGTAACAGATTCCTCTAACGGGTAGGAGTGCCTCAATTAATATGAATCCGTCCATTATGGTGCGGTCCCAACAGTCCAACGATGATATTTTCGGCAATAAATATGTTTCTAACCATTCCGGAGTGTCATTCTAACGGCCGGGACACCTCCAACGGTCATATAGCTTCGTCGTGGTGAAGTTCCATTCTACATGGTTCTGCTATTTCGGCGAGGTTCAAGTTCTACAAGCCCACCTTATGCGAAGTCTTTACTGGAACTTTCTGTAGTTTTTCTGACTTGGCTTTCTTCTTACTAAGATTCCTTTCCTTCTTCCCTGTGATCTTATCTTCTCTTACATTTTCTGGGATCCTCTTTCCATTTGTATTCTTATCTTCTCTTAGCGTAGTAACTTCACACTATTGAGGGTCTTTCAAAGGGTTCAAATTACTATTTTTAGGGTGGATGCACTTCTTTCTTTCATGGGAAAGTTCTTCAAGTCTTCTTGTGTTCTTTCAAATTTGATAGATAATTATCTTTCCTTCTGTTGCTTCGAATTGTCCTCTTGTCCTTGTAATACTTGCTCTATTTTTCTAGCTATGAAGTCCCTTAATTCTTTCTTTTTCTGTACCATGGATTCCTCCTCTGGTTTTCTTCTGATATGGTCGTTCTCAATCCAAGTATTTCCTAACAAAAGTGCAAATGGGGTGTTTTTCTCAACAAACTTAATGACTTCAAATTCTTCTTTGGTCGTTGTTTCATGGGAAATCATAGGTATAGTAGTAACTCTTCCACATAGGGTTATCATCTTTCCTTTAAACAAGCCTATCCTTCCCAATGAAGGAACCATAAAAGGCTTTCCCAAAACTTCCCAAGTGCTTTCTGGCGTGATATTCACCTTTGTTTTCTCATCCAAGACACAGTCTATGTCGAAGTCTCCTATTCTTGTTTCTATGCACTGCTTTTCTTTCAAGATCTCTGGTAAACTGATGTCTTTGTGATCATTCAATGTTTCTTTCGACTGTAATAACATAGTCTCTGATTCTTTCTAGTTCTCTAACATATCCTTAGCCTCTTGAACTTCTTCATAGTTCTCTTGTCTCATGTTCATATTTTAAACTTTAGTAATCATTCTTGGACAATCCAAAACCTCATGACCAACAACTTTACAACAGAGACAAATAGGACCTATACCAGGGTATTCCTTAACAAGATGTCCCAGTCTTCTGCAATTATAGCACAGTGTCAATCCTCTCTTTATTTTAAATGATCCCCAACCTTTTTTGTGATGCGCACTGGGATCACCGTGCTAGACTTGCACTCTACAAAAATTATTTCTAGGTTCCTGCACCCACTTGTTAGTCGAAAAATTATTTCTATGCATAGGAATAACATATCTTTCACTATCTCTATCAAATTTATTCAGATCAAATCTTATTTCTTCTAGTTGTGCCCTAGTTTTCAGACTAGGACAAAATCTATCAAACATACCTAGATTCATACTTTTGAAGCAAAAATTTCCACTTATCTTACCTTTACCAGAGTACAAAGCTTTAAGATATTACCTCTTTCCTTCAGATCAGGTTCCTTTCTTAGAAAAAATCTTCGCAAGACATGTATAATACTGTGCACTACAAAATCGGATCTATGCACAGAGCTTTCTCTTTTCTTGAGTCCCTAGCAATCACAGTTTCAGGTCTTGACAACAGAACCATTTTTTGGCACAGGGGCAGACCCAGGGTTCAACGCTTCAACAATGCACCAACAAAACCCTAACTATCGGCCCTTTCGGCAACACATGCGAAGCAGATGCAATCTCACTCAAGGTAGAGGCAGGGGGGGTTGTAGGACTCAGGTGTCTACAACCTATCTGGGACACAGATCTGTGATTACAACACTTGACAGAGCACTTAGCCAATAACATGCATTATTTCGTGAACCTTATTCACATCGCAGGTTAAACCCTTATTACAGATCAACGCAGTAGTAATCAATATTAGGCACATCTAATCATTTATCACATAGCATCATTTCATATCTAGCATTCATTCATATTATTAAGAACTAAGCTACAACATCAGGTGCATTCATTATACATAACATCAAAAACACTAAGCAAACAATCATATAAACCACATTGCACAGAGAACATCAACATAGGGTTTACATGGTTCACCCCAGTGTGGGGCTACATCCACCAATCTTGTTCTCTTATTCTTTGTTAGTCTGCAATATTCTTACATTATTCATCTCCATGCACAAAGCCACAAAGCCAACTCCACAAAGGATATGAGGTTTGTGCGCACCTCTCCAGATCCTCCTTCCCTGAATTAGGTCAAGGCACAAAGCCTTACACAGTCTATGCACTAATCCTCTTACAATCACTTTCACTTAGCTCTGCAAGTCTCAACACAATATGCACAAAATCCAACAACTGTTCTTCGCACTTAGCAACCTTTACATATTCTTGCACGAAGCCAATAGACAACCCTCGCTCTAAGTCCTATCTACTTATTTATACATTACAAAAAAGTCCTAAACATGGGTAAACCCATGGGACGACATCCCATACCCATTACATAAACCCTAAAATCCCAAAAAGTCCACAAAACACATGAGATCCCGCGATCTCAACTCCACCTGGGAAGTCCATCTTCGATCAGCCTGTCGAAGTCCCAAAAATGGTCAAACATGACCAAAGTTTCCTCAAAACTTGGTCAAGGGCCAACATTGTCCAAGGCTGCATAAATACTTAACATGCTTCCTCCCATGTATTCCACTATTTCATCCCCTTGAATGTTGTGGACAATCCTCATTCTTTTTCCTTTGTGAGGGAAGTCTCTATATAAATGATTTCCCTCACATCCCCAACATTGAATAGGATGCTTCCTTGGCCTTTTTCCAAATGAATTTGCATTCTTTTGCTCATTTTGGGCTCCTTGACCTTGTTGATTTACTTGGGGGTTATTTCTAAAAAAGGGTGGCTTAAAACCTTTTTTCCTTTGATCCTTTTTCCCTTTCATCTTGTCATTCCAAGCTTTTTTGAAAACTGACCTTCCTTCGCTTTTCTCATAAAGGTGTCTTAATATCCTTATGGTTTCTTTAAAGGTATTGGGGTTATCATACTGAATCTTGTCACTATAGAAGGAGGGTAACCCACCTAGAAACCTTTGGATTTTGAATTTCTCATCCTTGATGAAGTCAACATACTTAAACAATTCAAAGAACCGCTTCTTATATTCCTCCATTGTGTATTTTATCTTTCTAACATAGTAATGCTCGAACAAATATTTCTCTTGGAAATATCCTTTTAACTGCCTCCATGATATCCTTTTATCATTAAGGTTCTTGGCTTGCTTAAGTTGATCTCACCACATGGTTGCTTCCCTTGCAAGTGGTAGGTGGAAATTCTAGCTTCTATCTGGGAGGGGTAATCATGCAGTGTTGACGGGCGAAAATGACCGTCCGTCAACTAGAAGAGTGGAACCGGTCCGGGGTTGTCTAATAACCCAAGCCATTTGGAATGAACCACCTTGACGGGTTTAGTGGCTCCGTTATCCAATCTAAGGTCCTAAATAAAACAAAAAGAAAACTATCCTAAACTAACTAATCTAAAGAAACAAATAAAACAAACTAATAAACTAATCTGACTAACTATATATATACAAACTACTAACTACTAACTGAAATATAACTTATTCACAAAATGTACAATATCCACAAAATACAGATTTAAATAAAACCTGAAAAACTCATTTATATTTTGCCCTAAGATAGAGAGATATATTTTTGTTGATTTTATAATTTTATGAACAAGAAGTAAAACATAAAACTAACTAAACTAAATCACTAATCTAGACTACAAATATATCTAATCAAACTACTTAAATTATAGTAAACAAATTAACAAAAATAAATCACAAACTGACCTGGAGAAACACTCTAGATTTGTCCTATGTATGATGACTTCGAAGCTGGTCGGAGGAAGGAAACTCGCACCGGATAATCCAGAAGCTTCTCGTAAACGATAGCTGCAATGCTCTTTGAGTTTGTTTACAGGACAAACAAGACATAAAAAATCATAACAATTATATGATTTATAAATCTCTGCAATAAGGTAAACCTGTTATGCAAAAACTTATACTTAATAATTCAATTGATGAAGAAGAGAAATCTGTCATTCACAAACTGAATCAAGTAATTGCTATGTTTTTTAAATACTAGAAGAAATCAGATAAGGATTATATTGATTAAATCATATCATTTGCAAAAGACTAAGATAGCTAAGTAGTCATTAACCAAATGCAAATTGATACCCATAAACATGAAACAAAAGATTGATATTATGAAAAGCTAAAGCTGTAGCAGAACATCAATTTCTGTCTCAGTCTGTATTAAAATTCCATATCCTTGTTCTCCCACGAATGAGGATGATCCTTATTACAAAAAATAATAAGTATTTATAAGTTTTCCACAAGGTAAAACCTCCCTGTGGAAGTTATCAAACTGATTACATAAAATCTGGGAAGATATCCCAAGTTTAACTAAACTAGGAAACTAGAATAAACTAAAACACTCAAATATCCCCTAGACTGTCCATCATGTCCCATTCAATTCGAATTTACCTGCAAAGGGTAAAAAATAGACAAGTTAGAAGGATATTTTATTAATAAAATGATAAAAATCAAATTCTATAGACTAGCTACAAAATCCTCTGATTCTGTAGCTGGTCTAAAATAAGACACAGAATCAGAAATAAAATCAATTGAAAATCTTTTAAGGAATGAAATTCAATTAACATCCAACGACTATTTCAAAACGAATCATTTAATTTGAAATTATTATACCATTCGAAATCAAACATGATCCAAATCAATCAACTGATCATAGAGATATGCAGGTTCTGTTTCTTTTGTTACCACAAAATTGGGTTAACAGAATCATGATCAAACAACAAGGAAATCGTTTCATATCCAATGCAATCAAAATAGAACTAATACTCGATTTAGCAAACCAATCCTTTGTACACGATTCAATAGTTTATATTCAAAACGAAATCTTTTATGTTAATTCAAAATAGAAAAACGAAATCATTTCTGGTAATTGGCAGCAAACATAATTGTTTTTAATCTATTAAAAACAAATAGAGCTAATTCGGGGCAAACACAATCCGCTAATTCAAACCAAATCATTAAAAATCAATGTTGAAAAATATACCTGGGCAGTAGGAAAACGATTCGATTTGGTCAAGATAATTTCGAGCTAACAGTGGAAATGGTTGCCTCTCCATTAAAAGAACAGAGCCTATTGTCTGGAAATTTGATGACAGACTGCTTGATGAATCTTTGGATTGATCAAGGGTTTGATAGAGAGCAAGAGGCACAAGGCACAAGGCTGGAAAAGGTAGATCGAGTGAGAGAGGTTCTGAGATCCAGGTCTGGAGAAATCATAAGCATTCTGGAAAATGCACACAGACCCAAAACGCATGTTCCAACCATTGAAAATTGACCTGTAAAACAAGAGATATATCTCAGTAGTAACTCACTTTCTGAGGAAACCTCCCGCGGTGAAGGTAAAGGGGCTAAATAAATTTCTGGGTTTTCAACGGTTTGATCTAATTCAAAACCGTTTTCCCAGAATCACTCACGCAAAAACATGACTCTGGGGGAAATTACGGGGGCAGTCTTAAGCAATATTCTCTGGCAAAATGAAACCAAAGCCGACTCTGAACACCATGGGGGTTCAATTCACCCTTCAGGAGCTAGGAGAGAACATATAGTGGATAGGGGTTTGGGTAGGGTTTGTTCAAGGTATACGCTGTTGATACTGAGAGGGGGGTGAATCAGTATCAAGTACAACTTTAAAAAACTTTTCCAACTTATACATAAACCATTCAATTATATACAATGAGAAATGAACAATAGTATAAGAGTTACACCAATACACCACAATACACCATGCACAATATATATGAGAAATAATCAATAGTTTTTGTTCAAGGGAAGTAATGACTTCCAAAGGTAGCTACAGCTTCCAAATGTAAAGGGAGGGATAAAAATCCAAGAGAAATATACAATCCTCCAATATAAAGAGATATTTGAACTCTCTATCCTTGCCCCTTCCTTCCACCCAAGAATATATGAGAGATAATAAAACTTTATTCAATTCTGGTCTGTTCAGAAGACCCGACTTGTACAGCATGCCCCACGCTCA
>ML815451.1:68973-90028 GCA_009831015.1 Picea engelmannii | reverse complement strand
CCCCCCCCCAAAAAAAAAAACCTCTTACCACTTCAGGGGGGGTTCGGAATACCACCCATCCCGAAAAAAACCACTTTTTTCATATTTTTTGCCTATTTTCGCCTGTTCAGAACATCTTCATCCAAGGCCTTTTTTGGGAAAATGAAAACGAATTTTACGAAACCGAGAGGGGTTTTTCTCCATAACGGGATGAGGAACAAAAACCTCTCTCATATTTTTCACAGGTTCCACGAGTAGGGAGAATCGAAGCTATCTTTCAGCCTCTTTTTTCGGATTTTCGGTTTTTCTGTTACAGTCCCGATCTTGCAGGAGTTGTTATGGCCAGCTGGAGACGAATTTGGAGAAACCGAAGGAGGTTTTTGTCCATAACACGCCCATATACAATAAAATACTTCATTGTTTTCCCTGGTGTCAGCGTTGAAGAGAAAACGATGTCTTTTCAGACCCCTTTTTCGCAGAAAACCGGTCCGTCTTTCATGGCGGACAGTTCCAAATTTTGTGGGATTTGTGCCTATTTTTGGCCGAGGCGGTTAAAACCGACTCTGGAGACTTATGGGGAGATCTCTCTTATTTATAGGGATGATTTTTAATGTAAATAGGTTGATCAGTTAGGGAACCATGATGAAGTTTTTATAAAGCAACTCACAGAGCCAACTCTATTTTTCATCAATTCAAATAATACAGTCGCAGCAGTTACAGGATTCTTGTGTCAAATTCATTGGTGAAGTTTTTTCTCATTGTGATTTTTTTTTCCTCTGTTATCATATAGGTTTGTCTTCTCCATTGTTTCAAAGAAATTTAAGATCATGATTTGTGTAAAAACACCCTGTTCCCAGTTTGAAAGCAATGTCAATGTTTTCCACTAAAAGTTAAATGCATAATTCTTTACTGCTATGTCTTTAACTTGACCTCTTAACATTTTTTCCCCTCTGCCATACCCCAAGCTTACAAAGAATCCAGTGATTTGCCTACCTTTCCCTGTAAGGCTGTTTGTAGGATTTGTTTTTTTTTATTAAATCTCAGATTGTGACTCCATTGCCCATGGTTCCTTTTCTCTACTCCTACCAATTAAAAAATCCAAACTTTGAACCCATTAACTAGCCTAATATTCTCTTCAAACAAGGTTATATCAGACAGAGAGATCCCTCTCTAAGTCTTGGAGGGCTAGATCCAAGACTCGAAGTGGTTTTGATGTTGCCTCTGTGACTACCTCTTCAGCCTTGGGCAAATTACAGAGCGCTAACAACTTGCATTGGTTTTCATGCCAAGGTGCTCAACCAACTAGTCAAATCTTGGCATACACAACACCAATAGATATGTCTCGTCATTCTCCAACTTTTGACTGTAAACTCGACATGTTCTGAATAGTGCAACTCTACCTCAAAAAACATGCCATGCATTAATGAAAAAAGTGGGGTTTTTCCATGAGCCCAAAAATGCACTACTCAGATCCAAATTTTGACTACATCAGTGGATTTGTGTCAAACAATCGTGCAAAATTGACTATAATTTGATCAAATTCTGACGTTGTGACTTCTGGACCCCTCTTGGGCTCTCTGCCTCGATTTGTGTGCCATGCATTAATGAAAAAAGTGGCCTTCAGTCATGAGCCCTGAAAATACACTACTCAGTTCCAAATTCTGACTGGACCATTGGATTCGTGGAAAAAAATCGTGTGAAAATGATTGTATTTTCGTCAAATTTTGTCACTGTGACCTCTATACCCCCTGGGTTCTCTGCCTCGAAATGCATGCCAAATAGAAGATGCACTCTACAATAAATGCACCCTTGGCCTCAAAATGTGTACCCGTACTTGGGAAAATCTGGGTTTCCATGTGGCAGCATGTGATTGGCCCACGTGGTTCCCAATCAACTGTACGATCAACACCAAATTAGTTGTATGGTCTGTCACGTCAATTATCCGATTGTACTACCATGTCAACTATATGGCCTGCCAAATCAGTTATACGGTCTGACACATCAATTGTCCTATTGTAATTTGACATCATCCATACAACCTGCCACACCAGTTGTACAGTTTTCCATGTTAGTTGTCCTTCTATACTGCCACGTCAGTTGTCCTACTATACAACCATGTTAGTTGTATAGCCTCCCACGTCAGTTGTACGGTCCGCCATGTCAATTGCCCTGTTGTACTGCCACATCAGTTATATGGCCTACCACATTAGTTGTATGGTCTACCACATCATTTGTCCTGTTGTATGGTCTACCACGTCAGTTGTACGGTCTGTGGCCACATCAGCTATCCTGATGTATTGCCACGCCAGTTGTCTTGTTGTACTGCCACGTCAGTTGTACGACCTACCATGTTAGTTGTACTCTATGCCACATCATCTCTTCAGTCAGTGCCACATCATCACCATACTTCCATGTGGTATTTGTACGGCTACCACATGGCACATTTTTACTAGTCCATTTAGACCCCTGAAAATGCCAAAAATAGGTGACACATGGAAACCTGTGGTGTTTTCACATCAACCTATTGACATCAACAGTACATGTTCCCCTCTGTTGTGCTTCCAACGCATCAGGTTGATTTCATGCTAGTGTCGGCACTATACGGACTTCGTGAGTTTCACTTGTTTGCTGAAAATTTCAGATGGTCATAACTTTCGCATCTAGACTTTGTTCAAGGTGTCATTTGCGTCGTTGAAAATATCTTATCGAGCTCTTTGACTTGGTGTTGTTTTAGTCAAATTATGGGTTCTTTGAATTTTGGCCATTTTTTTTCCATTTGAGGATCTAGCCTCCAATTGCATAGGCTATGGACTTATTACTTGGTGTACCACGAAGCTCGGGGTGAAGCTTCCAACATTTCCTGATCCCGTGACTACATGTCTGTCTCTCTTTCACTATAAAGAGATTTTCTCTTCCATTACTTTGCAACATTCTTGGTTTCCCAATATGGTGTTGGTGATGATCTCAGCTCTTTGCTTGAATAATCCTCTGCTTCTATTGCTTCTAAGCATTCTCTTTCACCATACCCCAATCCTACATATTGAGGTCTTCCTTCAACCTCTAGTGGTTGAATTATTCCTTAGCCATTAATACCAAGACCTCCTCCTTTATACCCCATCTTCCTCAACAACTTCAAGCCAATGCCATTGGTGTGTCTTTCAAAAACTCCAAAAGAGGAATCATCATTTGTGAGGGAAGGAATTGAATATGGAGAATTCTCTACCTCCATTCATGTTTGTGATGCTTGGTCAACATCTTGAAGCTTGGCCAATTTCTCCTCCTAGTTGGATGAAGTTGTAGATGAGGTTGCTAGGAAACCACCTTGGTTACCTAGTTTCTAGAGAGAATCCTCTATTATCTGACTATATGTGCAACTATCAACATTTTCATGACAAGAACCATAACTAGTATACATGCCATGGTCACAAGTTGGTCTGACCTTGAAGGGACTTTTTACCTCCTATGTAGTGGAACATTCTCCAACTTGTTCCTCCACATTCTTCTCTAACATGAGTCTCACTCTTTGATTCTCATCCTCTACAACTTGTAGAAGCCTTCTGAGCTCTTCATTCTCTTCTTGGATGCATTGGTTGATTTATTCAAGCTCATGAAGCCATGCTTGCTTCAATTTTTTTCCCATCTTGGATTCAACAATTGCAATCCATGTCAATCCTTCTCTGATACCACTTGATCTGAAACTGGGGTGACACTGATACCAAACTTGACTTGGTTCTAGGCCACTTTAAAAAGGTCATATTTACAATTGAGGATCTATTGAACTTGATTGCATCAAATGTGAAAAGATGGACTTATGAAGGCTTTAATCCAAATTGAATGTTAACTTTGTGAATTTGTTATTAGTCTCATAATTCATAACTTAATGCATTCAATGAACATGATAGTAGAAATAACATGCATAAGAAAACATGAGACAAAAAATTCACACATGAGGAAAGAGATCACCTAGTTGTTAACAAAGTTTATCAGAACCTTCTGGATACATCTCTGGATCCGCTTGGAATACGAATAACTTGATTATCCTTCCTTTGAAAGGGATGAAACCTTCTCACAAAATGTGGCACATGCTCCTTACAGGGTTGAAACCGAGAGAAACCTTATCTTACTTGAGGCTCTCACATAAGTGACATTTCTTTAGACACCAGAAGAAATACATTTGACCTCTCTCTCCACCAAGAGATGATCCATAAAGAATCCATCCAAAGATGAAACCTAGAGTTTTCATAAGGAGTTTATATAGTTTTTCTTAACTCCATAACTCAAGGAGACAAGATCCACAAATTTAGTATCTAATAACTACTCAAGGATAAAAAATGAGAAAGCATCTCAACCAACTCATGAGACCCTTAACTTTATCCTTGAGACTAGGAAACCACCTGTAATAAAATGAGGAAGAGTCAAAACCAATTTATGAGACTCCCAACTTCCCCCTTAAAAATATGAAACTAATTTCCCCTAAAAATTAGGAAACCAATTTGTGAGTTGGATTATCACATAGAAAGAATTTCCCATTAAAATTAGGAAACTAATTTGTGAGTTGTATTCTCACATAAAACTGATTTCTCATTTTTACAATTAAATGAATAATACATGAGATTCTCAAGAATTAATCATTTTTCCAATTTGCATGACTAATACATGAGTTTTTCATACTCATTTCAAGTATTAATCATTTTTTTTACAATTTAAATAAATCATTCATGAGCATTAATTATTCTTTGCCACCTTAGCATTTTAATGATCTTCTTCATGGTATGAAAAGTAACAATTCCATGTGTGGAGATCCTCCTGGATCAAAAAGATTTATTTTTTTAAATAAGCATCATGTCTGTTGTCCCAAAATAGATACCTCGAATGTCAAATTAAAATGTCATCACAAAAATAAAATAAAGTCAGAAATAATATTTTATGTTTGAAGTAGACTCTCTCTGTCTACTTCCATCTAACAATGTTTCCCCGTGTTTAAGTAAATATACATTAGCGTATTTCTTTTCTTAAACCTTTGACATCTCCAGGTGGATGTCATTAAATGCAATTTTTTTATATCATCCTCAAGCTTGGAAGGGAGGGTATTGGATGTATACGCAAACGTATCAGATGAATTGGAACTAACATAAATGGCAGGTCGTTTTCCTTTACTTGGTTGATGCTCAATGGCTAAATATTTATAATTTTTTGGAAGATGAATAGAGAGTGCATGTGAAGAAACAAAAGCAATAGGTTGAGTAGGATATAAAGGAGGAGGAGGAGGAAGTGGCAATGACATAGTGGGCCAATGAACTACACTGGAGGGAGGATTAGAAGGCACATTTTCCCAGCCATCATTGGTTGGTTGCACATGAGGTGGAATATGGGGTTTCTTAGGAAAGTCTGCAATGATTGGGTGTGGTTGAAGAAGAGGCATAACAGGTGGCTAGAAGGCAAGGTGGCCAACAAGGTTTAAAAAAATGGTTTAGACCAGCTAGTGTAACTCCTAAGAGTTAGCATCGAAATGGATGGAGAACTTGATCCTTTTGTTTCTTCCTCTTTTCCCAAATGCATTAGGATTATACCTTTGTTTCCTCTCTTTCCCCTATTACCAGAGAAATTGTTTTCTCAACTGAAGAAACTCATCTAAATATCCATCAATGATCAAATTAGTGCATATATACAAGCTACAATATGTTAATCATCAAATACTATTTTGATTTAAAAATAATTTAACAATAGCTCTGAACTAACCTATCAGTCAAGCATACCAACAAGATATGAAATGGAATAAGGAAAACATGAAATAATATCATAAGTTGCCCTTTCTCTTCTTCTTTTCCATAATATTCAAATTGCAAATATTTACCAAATTGTCCCTGATCTTATTGAACATGGGAAATGAATGTAAACATAATTATAAATGACAAGGAGTAATGAAAAAGGGACGTGTAACTTATGGAAAATGTAATAGATGAGAGGAAAGCATGATAAATACATTTTCATAACCATTTCAATCGATTATGTTATCATCACTTACATCCTTTTCATTTTCATAAGATTCATATCACACACTTCATATATCATCTTGTTGATAATAACATTGTCTTATAAAATTGTCTTTTGACAAATGCTCTTAAAAGATTTATTATAATCAATCATATCAACAGGGGGGAATTCATGAATTTTTAATGAAATATTTTTTGGTATTTTCGGGAATAACTTCTGGAAAGTGGTATAAGATTTGGGGAGTATTCCCTATTTTTATGAAAGGTAAATAAACTTTAAATATGTATGCGAAGATTTTCATGAAATATTTTTCAAATATGCATAACAAATTTATATTCAACATTTTGAACTTTAACCAATATCGTTGTCAACTACCAAAACTTATGAATGTCATGTATTTATTATAAACGTAAACCAAAATGACTAGAGTGTAAACTTACACAAGAAAAATGAAAATTTTAGACCATATTATCTTTATTAATCATAATTGCAAAGAGACGTCATGGTAAATGGAGGCACACAGTGCATTCACAATAGTCATAATGTTGTAACATGTCAAGCCATGGTCATATCATGATCTTTCAAAAACAACATTGTCCACACAGAACAAACTCCATCATTCCTTTCGAACCAAATGTGTCAAGCTTGATCATAACCTTAACCCATGTTCGAAACCAAACAACAAGGAAACCACATAAAGTGACACTCTTTAAAGAACAAAGTTTATCAAACAAGGTTTGAACTTTGACCATAATAATGAAAAAGGACCAAAGTTGCTTAGAGACCTTTGTTGGTAATGAAAGTCGAGATAAACAACTCACATATATATTTTAAAAACCAACAAATCATATATAAATTCATCGGTTTGAATCTAGCTTCAACTAAGAAGAGACAGAGAAAATATTGGTTACAAAGCTTAAGCACCACCATTTCAAAATAAATCAAAAACTTGATATCAGTATATACCCATATAAAACTTCAAATCCAGAATTCAACCAAGACCAAGGGTTGACTCAAATAATGTTTTGTTAGAAATGTATGAATGAACAGTTCATACGTTAATCAAAACAAACTATGTGAAATATGAGCATGGGTTTGAAACCCAAAACAACCAAAATCAGCATAAACCTTTGTTGGTCACAGATCAAAATGAATGGAATGTACAAGTTCTTATACCAAATCAATAAACTTATAAGGTCATAGGTTTAAAACCTAGTTTTGACCTAGCAAAGACAAAGCATTTGAATGTTGGTTGTGAGCTCAAAACACAACCATAAACTTATCAAGAAATAACCAGATCTAGGAATATTTCATATTGATAACATTTTTACTCAAAACTTTGAACAGTACAAAACCTATATTCAAAATAACCAACGTGGTTCAAAATCATGCCTTTTCTCAGTGAAGTGAAGGAACTCTAAATACTGGTATATCATGTAGCAAGAAAACAACACAAGAACTTGAACCTAGGTCACATCTCACTATTATACCAAATGGGTTAAGCATAATCAACCATAAATAACAAATGGAAAGTGAAATGCACTGGGTGAGGAAGACAATCATCCAGAGTAACCATTCCAACAATAGAAACCCTTGAACAATTATTCATTAAGAGTAAAACCAGGGCAAAAGAAAATCACATACTCAACATTAGCCAAGAACCAAAGCCATTATCAAACTATTGTTTTGCAAAATGGATGTGTAAGATGCTTAACAGACTGATGTATACATACCTGACCTTGCTGACTTTTTATACTATTACTATGGTGAAAACAGTTATTGCAACCTCCAAGAACATGGATTTGAATCTTAGCTCAAACTCTTCTTCCTCCACAACTTCAACAGAGAAAAATGAACCAAAAAAAACGCAAATGAGGTGGTAAAACTCGAGGGTACCATATTAATTACCCACGTACATGAAAATTAAATTCATGGCAAGCCCATCACATAGAGCTTTCAACCCATAACTTGTATGTGCATGCCAACTCATTGTTTTAAACAATACACCATATATTCCATGCCTTGAAAACCAATCACAAGACTATATGTCATGTCATCTTATAACCATGCACTATATCAACTCAAATCCCTTTACTCATTGCCATGAAACCTGTCACTTCATCATAATAACTAATCAAGTCGTCATCCATACGAATAGGCTAGGGTTTAGTCTATTTGCACATATGTCATATATAACCCAAGACTTATACCATTTGAAATATATAATACATCTTATGTGTTATTCACCACATCCTTACTTTGTATATTAAACCCAAAGTCTTCAAACATTTTTCTCATGGACTTGATGTCTATGACATTTCGAAATATAAATTCTTATCCATAGCCCTTGTTGTAACATGGAATAAAATTATAAAGTGGATCCATTATATACCATAGCCTTTGTGCATAGTATGGCTTCATAAAAAATCTTTTGTATATGCATTAAAACCTTCATATGTATATATGCAACTTATGAAACCACCCTTCCACCCATCATAACTTATATTTTTTTGTAGGTGTATCTCAAACTTATAGTTTATATATCTGGAGTTAATGATCATAGAAAATGACTTTAATTGCATATGCAATAATAGGAATAGTGCAGATCAAACAATTTTCATGTTTCACAAATATCAAGTCGTCAAATGTTGAAGAATGAAGAGAAGCAACCATCACTATCATGCATCAAATTGAAGTGCATCAATCCATAATAGCGTCTAATCATGCCAATAATCACACACCATAACCTTTGAAGCTTCATTGTAATGCCACCGATATGAAAATATATAATGTGTTGAGGAAAATGCTTGAAAATAATTCATTTATGTGTTTTCTTATATGGGACCCCACCTATTAATATTATATTATAATTGTATAGATAGGCCTTGCAATCATTTGCAGTATTTTATAATAGGTGACGAGATTTCAAGTCAACACCAAGTTTGGAACCCATTCGCATTATAAGCTCCTTCAGTACCACACCATAGTGTGAATCTAGTGACTAGATAAAGCACATTTATGAGTTTCGATTGTGGTGGTCGACTGACTACAACAAGATAGAGTGTGCCTCAAGTAAGAACAATAAGAGTAAACTGAATTTGTTGATATCATCACATCATAGTTGTAACAATTGGCTCGAGGATCTGTGAATACACGTAAAGTTAGTTATGATCGACTTATGTAACCGACCTATGGGTCGAGGTGGTCCCCATGGAGAACATAATATATAAGGTTGTAAGTAGAGAGATAGGAAAGGAGAGGTTTGTTAGAGAGACCTTAGGAGGAATCTTTAGAGAGAAGAAATGTGTATAACTTGTATTACACTTTGCCCAGTTTTGTAATGGAGATTGTAATTGTAATGTCTATCATGTAAAGATCCTACTATTATGAGGAATTGGTGGAAGATTGGTATTGTTTTGACTCATACTTGTCTTATATGTGATGGTTGTTGTGATATTTATTGTTTATTTGTAATATTTAAGGGATATTTAATGCATATTTATAATAATGTCAAAATCTACCTATGGGAAAATTGCATTACAAGTTATATCAGTTTGATATTTCAATTTGTATACCTACAAGAAATATACCTATTGTTTGATATTTCAGTTTGTATACCTACATGAAATTATATTACAAGTTACAAGGTTTTATAAAAGTTGTACATATGTCTATACCTTTGTTTCTGAAATTGGAAAATTAAAACCCTTTGATGTGCAAAACGTCCAAAAATTGTCATGTTGGATAAAAAGGGCAAATTGTACGTTGGTTTAATTTTTTCCTTGGTGCAAAATGCACGCCTAACTACACTAAAGTCCACACCTAGGTCTCAAAACTCATTCAATTTGAGTGGTTCAATTTGTAAATGATTTTTGAAATCATTTGACATAAGCCTATATATTTATTTTTTCATTTACATTCATAAAAGAATTTATTGTCCAAAAATAAACAAGACATTCCTAGTAAAACCCTAGAAACACAAATTGTTTGTAAAAAGTAAGGCAAGGTTGTATTATACCTTAGATTTCAGTTGTGCAAGTTGTTGGAGGTGTGGTTTATCATACTAGGTCTATTCATGTTGTTGATTTTGCAATTGCAAGTTTAAAAAGGGTTGTTGTGCAAAAGAGTCAAAGTTTTCCTTGTAATTTGGAAGGTCCAAACTGTAGTAAGTTACCAAATTCAAATACACACCCAAGCTTCCATGTATCTATGTTGAGGGGGTCTCTTAGGCCTCATAAATTTCAGCATACCTATGAATTTAATATAAGCTAAAGTGGATAAATATATGTGTATAATGGATAAATGGGCCTAAATGGGTGATTAGTTGGAGTGGGTGCAACCACTCCAACCATCCAGATCATTGTATAAATACCTGTCAAAGCATGAATAAAGATGGTAGAACATTCTCCCCAATATATTTGTCTTCATGGTCTCATGTGTGAATATCACGATGTAGTATCTTGCTTGAATATTGTTTGGACACATAGCCTTCCAACATCTTGTGGTGTTTCCTCCTTCATTCGGTTGGGTGACAGTAGCAGCAGATGGGGCTGGTCAGAACCTAAAAATGATGGAGAAATAAGAAGAGATCGAGCGCTACTCGTGGATGTTGATTGTTTGTACTCACTGAATATGGACGTTGATGAAGATTTGTTCTTGATTTTTTATGGTCAATCCATTGTTTGCGTTCGCGGTGATTCTTGAACCTGCAAAAGAAAAGAGAAATGATGAATCCACAATCTGATATATTGATGATGCTCGCGGAATGTCGATGTTGCGCGAAAGATTTTAGCTACATGAAATATTTTGTTCTTACTCGTTTGTCGATGCTCATGGATATTAGTGGATTCTACGAGATGCCACTAAAGACAAATCCACTGAAATATTTTGTTTATCAGGGGCATTGATCAATAAAGACAAGCCTACACAAAAACTAGAAAAATCATGAAATGAAGAAATCTACAATTGCAAAAATAGTAGATTGCATCAAATCATTAATTCTTCTTCGATCAGTTGACATCGTCATTGATTTTCTTGTTGATCAACCTGTAAAGATCCAAAATACTTATAGAGGATTGGTGGTGCTATCGACCAAAGAATAAAACCACTAGAATCACTAAAATATATCAGAAAGAGAGATTGTGAAATTTAGCGTTTTCTATCGGCCAAGATGGAGATTTAATGTACCATGCAAGAGCCTCGAAAAAAGGAGAGTGACTTGGTCGAGGTGAAGAATGACGAACATGGTCGATCAAGTCAACTATGATGATTGTTGGCATAGGGGCAGACCCAGGGTTCAATGCTACAACAACGCACCAACAAAGCCCTAACTATTGGCCCTTTAGGCAACACCTGCGAAGAAGATGAAGTCTCATGTGAGGTAGAGGTAGGGGTGGTTGTAGGACTCAAGTGTCTTCAACCTTAGCTGGGACACATATCTGTGATTGTACTACTTAATAGAGCACTTAGCATCGTTAGTTCCTCAATATACAGTCAATAACCACTTCGCTTATAAGACAGAACTTCGCAGCATTAACACTGGTCTAATGTATTTAAGCACTTATCATAAGTAAATAGGTCAGATCTGGTAGATCAAGCACTGAGCATATCCCTGTATATCATATCTATCATTCTACCTATCATTAGCACTAAGCATAAGCATATCTATCTAAACATATAAGAGCACTTAGCATATAACATATGAACACATCAAGACAAAGCACAAAGCACATAACACAGTGTTTACGTGGTTCATCCCCACCCTGGGGCTACGTCCACCAACTCTTCTTCTTTATTGTCTTTAGTCAATCGGTTACAAGCACAAAGCCATCAAAAACCCTTACTCCGCATAGGACAAAAGATCTACGCAGCTCGCTAGATCTTTCTTCCTTGCATTACAGCACTAAGCTCTCCACAATCTGCTACAAGGACCCGCACTTAGCTCTACAAGTCTCTTACAGTCATGCACAAAGAAATTTTAGACTCTACTCGCACTTAGCATGCATTCACATCACATAGATGCACTATCCTCTTCAACTACTACCAACTTAAATTGCCTATCCTTCTATTTATACATACAAAATAGGCCTAAACATGGGTAAACCCATGGGTCGACATCCCATTCCCATTAAATATTCCTAAAAACCCAAAAGGGGGCCGAGATCTTGTTATCTCTACTTCATCTTGCACTCCTCCTTCGACAGGTTTTCAAAGTTCCAAAATAGGTCAACATGACCAAGAAATTCCCAAAACTTGGTCAAGGACCAACAGGCCCCCAACGCTCACTTGTGACTCGTCTCGAGTCACTCTGGTCTGATCAGTTCAACATCGAATGCCTTGAGCTTGGCCCGAGTTTCTTCGACTTGATGCTTTGTTGTGGTCTCTTGTTCAGTGAACTCCTGGATTACTACGTCATTCACTGGCCCTTCTAAGCATTGTTCTGTTGTGATGACAAGGTGTTCTAGTTCTGCTCCTTGATTCTCCACCTTTGTGAACAACTTGCATGCCTTATCTTTCACAGGTTGAAGATGTTGAGTGACTTCCATCACTTTGATTTCAAGCATATGGATCTGCTGTTGAGTTGTACGTTTTTCATGAGACCTCTTCATTATGTCTACAGCTGACAGGGCCTTCAACTGTGCATGTAGTGTATCTGTGTGCTTCTTCGCTTCTTGGAGATGCGACTCCAATGCTTGTAATTATGGATTCTCAGTGAGGTCTTCATATGTTTGGGTGCTTCGGTTACTCAGCTTCTTGCAATCCAAGGCAAGAGATTTTAATCTGTCAATTGCGTTGTGGGCAATTGCTTCTTGCTAATCCCTTACATCTTGAGGGGTCTCGGGCATAGTGTGGAGCTCCAAGTCTGTTATGTGTTGTTGGAGTTGTTGGATTACTTCTTCGAGTTGTGCCACCTGTTGTGGGACTCTCTCTTCGACCTTTACTTCAATGACTGTCACAGAGAGAAGTGCTTTGTGAACCATTTCCTTAACTTCGAGTTACTCAGCGAGCAACTGTTCATTGCATTGTTGTAACTATACTTTTCCTTCATCCCACTTCTCTTATAGAGCCATATTTTCCCGTTTTGCAGCACTGTGTTGCTCCTTTAGGTTTTTTTATACTTGCGCTAAAGCCTGGGTGGCTTATGTTGTCTCTTCTTGAGCTCGTCGAAGGTGAGCTTCGACTGTATCAACAATGTGGTGTAGTTTTGTTGGCTCATCACCTAGTTATGATGTTCCTACCGACAGAAGAGCAGTGGAAATTGTGTGGCTGAACTATATTGCTTGTTGCACCCCTTGGAGCTCTTCCTTAATATGACTAAACACCTCCTCCTGCTTAGCTTCATGCTTCTCTGCTATCTCCAGCGAAGCATCATTCAGTGTTGCGACGATGAACTAGTCGAAGTTGTTTGAGGTTAGGGTGGTCTCAAATTTGGTCCTGGTTGCTTTCGATTTTTTCCTCGAAGAAGGTTTTAGAGGGGAAACCTTCCTTTTCTTTGAGGGGTCCTCCTCATCTCTAGGCGGTTTAACTTCACCTTTCTTCAGTTCAACTTCTGCGCCATCTATCTCTCTTCCATCTCCTCCTTGCTCTGTTGAGATGGAAGCGGTCTTCACGGATGTGTTGTCTATATCATGGACCTCTTTGGTCTTCTTTGTCTTGCTAGGTCCAGGTATATCCATCGCAGTTTCTAGACTTTCAACATCGGACATCTCTGTAGGGTCCACTAGAATATGGAGGTCCATCGCCCATTCCTTGGTAATCTCTTCCAAGTCATCCTCCTTCAACTTGTAGTACAACTATAGCTGTTGTTTATGCTCATCAGTGTGTGTTGTGATATAGATGAAATGGTGGTCCGCGCTCAATTTCATCAAGGGCCTAAACCTGTGGAGGGTGTTTGGGGTTATATGAGGTGCAAATTGGATGGCTACCTTCAATTGGTTGTAATAAGTATGGAAGATGGAATTTGATTGCCACTACTTATTTATGTCGTTCGAGTACCATAGTGTATTGAACTTCGCGACTATAGGTTCAAACGGCTCGATGTCCAGGAAGGTCGCACCTTCTGACATCTCCCATGCGATGAAAGTGATCAGGATGAGAAGCCAGCTGAAGTGGAACTCATATCCTTGATCTTGCACTTCCCCGCAATCCAATTCCAACTGGTTTACAAGGCACTTCACCCAATTCATTTGTAGGCCCTTTGCACACTTTCCTGTGAGGTCGAATACAAATCCAGTCACTTGGGTGGGTCAGTTCTTATGAAACAACTTTCCTACGATCAATTGGCAGGCTAATCGCATTGTGCCACTCTGGATAGAAGCTACCTTGTAGCCTCACATTCCCTTCTCGACATCCCCGTAGGTGTCTTTTATATTTTGTGCAAGAGTCTGATCCATGGTTTTCCCAGGATAGAAATCTTGTGGGTCAGGGCCTTGCATGCTCGGCCCTATGATCCGATTAATCAACATTGGATCCACTGTGATATGGTGATTCAACCATAAATATCTGCCATGGTAGCATGAAAACATTATCTTGACGCATGCGTTCACTTCTTGGTGCCTTTTGAAGTGCGATATCTTCATAACGTTGAGGATGGTGGAATACGCGAGGTTCATGGTCCATGACTGGGGTATGATCTTCGAGTTCTTTCCTTTGGTTCTGGTCAGATACTTGTGCGGGGCGAGAATATTGTACACCTTCCTGTCATCGAGGTTGAAGTCACTAAACTTCAATGTTGCGATCTTATCTTGGTCTGAGCGCACTGCGCATATCCCCTTCGGGAGGTACGCAGTGACCAATTCCTATTCAAAGTCTCTGGGCACATTGTCTCGGTTTATTGCACCACTCAGAGGTGGTAGATAGGCAGGTAGAATGCTCAGAATCATCTTAGAATTCGCTAAGTCATCCTTGTGCTCATTTCACCTTTCATGGGACGGTCCAGCTCCGTGAGCAGTGGATGGGGGCACTTGCACTGTTTTTGTGGATGAAGCCTGGATATCTTCAGACATCGACATGGATTTCTTATTCATCAAGTCGATCAAAACTTCCTCAGCAGATTTCTCTGCAATGCTCCATGCTTCTGACATACACACTCAGGGTGAACAATTCACGAGTTTGGGGAACAACTTAGACATGGTAATGAGATAAATATAGAGAGCACAATGATTATTGTATAAACTCATCTTAGTCTGTGGGCTCGAATTCTCAATTAGCACGTGACGTGATAAATAGGTAACTTGACAACGATGTGCTTACAACGGGTATGTGCCTCCATTAACTCCTGTTTGATCCATTATGGCACGGCCCAATGGTCTGATGACAAACCTTTATTGCTTTTCTTCCTATTCAAAGCGGGATTCAAAGGGATATATCGACCCCAATGACTATATTTCTTTGTCATGGCGAAGTGCCATGTGTCGTTGTTCTGATATCCTGACAAAGCTCCAATTTTACAATTTTTCTTTCTGCGAGGTCTCCTCCAGAACCTGCTGCAACTTTTTAGTCTTAGCCCTCTTCTTTCTTAACTGTCGAGCCTTTTTTCTAGTGAGCTACGTCTCGATAGTTCTTTTTCCATTCTGATTCCTGTCTTCTTTGGTCTTAGTCACTCCGTGCTGTTGAGATTCTTCCCTAGGGTTCCGGGATAAGACTTCTTCTTTGTTGGGGATAGGTAATTCAATATTCTGTGGATTCTCTAGAGTTCTCTTAACTTCTACAGCCGGGTTACTATCATTAAACATCTTTGATCTGTTCTCATGTTCTTTGATCATTTGTGCGATCTTTCTGGTCATGAAAACTTTTAACTCTTGCTTCTTCTGTTCCAAAACTTCTTCTTTTTCTTTTCGTCTATCTTGGTCTCTATCAATCCAAGGTTTTCCTATTAACATGGTAAATGAGGCGTGGTTCTCAATAAATTGAATAATCTCAAAATATTCTTCTGTCCAAGTTCCATTGATAGTCATAGGTATCTGAGTGAGCCTCCCACACAGGTTTACTAGTTTTCCTCTGAATAACCCTATTCCTCCTAGTGAAGGGATCATAACAGGCCTTTCTATAGCTTCCTAAGTTCTTTCTGTCATGATATTCACTTATGTTTCCTCATATAGAACATAGTCAATGTCGAATTCCCCTATTCTTCCTTCAATGCATTCTTTTTCTTTAAAGATCTCTGATAACCTGACATGTCGGTGACCATTCAGGATTTCATTTATTTATAGCAATACTTTCTCTGATTATTTATGGGGTTCTGTTGTAGCCTTAGTTTCTGGATCTGTCTTAGGGTTTTCTTTTCTTATGTTCATACTTTCAAGCTTAGCAATCATTCTAGGGAAATTCAACACTTCATGGTCTAGATCTTTGCAAAAAAGACAACTAGGCCTTCCACCAGGGCATTCCTTAACAAGATGTCCCAGTCTTCTGCAACTGTAACAGAGGTTTAATCCTCTCTTTATTTTAAATGATCCCCGACCTCCTTTGTACTAAGCACTAGGATCATAGGAGCTAAGCTGCAATAAATTCTTTCTGGGATCCTGCATCCATTTGTTAGTCCAAACATTCTTTCTATGCATTGGTATAACATATCTTTCACTAGTCTTATCAGATCTATTCATATCAAACCTTCTTTCATCTATTAATTCCCTAGTTTTTAGGCTAGGACAGATCCTATCAATCATACCTAGATCCATGCTCTAGAAACAAAAAATTCTACTTATCTTACTTCTACAGAGCACAAAGCTTCCAGATCTAAATTTTTTAACTATTCTTACCTTTATCATAGCACGGAGCTTGCAGATCTTACCTCTTTTAATCAAATGTTCTTACTTTTAGTTTTCTTAGAGCACAACGCTTCCAGATCTTACTTATTTTCTTAAGATCGGGCTTCTTTCGTTCATATCTGCCCTTCTTTCTTTAGCACAGAGCTTTATAAGTCAAGTAGAATACTGCGCATTAGGGAATTGATCTACGCACAGAGCTTTCACAATTTCAGGATGAGTCTTTGCACAAAGCTTCTTCTTTCTCAGTTCCCAACAATCACAGTTTCAGGTCCCGACAACATAACCATTTTTTGGCACAGGGGCAGACCCAAGGTTCAATGCTACAACAGTGCACCAACAAATCCCTAACTATCGTCCCTTTCAGCAACACCTGCGAAGTAGATGAAGTCTCACTCGAGGTAGAGGCAGGGGTGGTTGCAGGACTCAAGTGTCTGTAACCTTAGTTGGGACACAAATCTATGATTGTACTACTTAATAGAGCACTTAGAACCATCAGTTCCTTAATATACAATCAATAACCACTTTTCTTATAAGACAGAACTTTGCAGCATTAACGTTGGTCTAATGTATTTCAGCACTTATCATAAGTAAATAGGTCAAATCTAGTCGATCAAACACTGAGCATATCCCTATATATCAGATCTATCATTCTACCTATCATTAGCAATAAGAATAAGAAGATCTATCTAAACATATCAGAGCACTTAGCATATAACATATGGACACATCAAGACACAACACAAAGCACATAACACAGTGTTTATGTGGTTCACCCCCACCCTAGGGCTACGTCCACCAACTCTTCTTCTTTATTGTCTTCAGTCAATCGGTTACAAGCACAAAGCCATCAAAAACCCTTACTCCACACAGAAAAGAAGATCTGCGCAGCTCGCTAGATCCTTCTTCCTTGCATTACAGCACTAAGCTCTCCACAATCTTCTACAAGGACCTGCACTTAGCTCTGCAAGTATTTTACAATCATGCATAAAGCACTTTCAGACTCTACTCACACTTAACATGCATTCACATCACATAGATGCACTATTCTCTTCAACTACTACCAATTACATTGCCTATCCTTCTATTTATACATACAAAATAGGCCTAAACATGGGTAAACCCATGGGTTAACATCCCATTCCCATTATATATTCCCAAAAACCCAAAAGGGGGCCGAGATCCTTTTATCTCTGCTTCGTCTTTCGCTCCTCCTTCGACAGGCTGTCGAAGTTCCAAAATAGGTCAACATGACCAAGAAATTCCCAAAACTTGGTCAAGGACCAACAATGATACTTTACAAGTGTGAGACTTTGATATTGAGGCAGTTGTCATTTTCTTCTTAATGTTGAATGGTCATTCATTAGAGTTAAGTACCCCAATAATTATCCCGGCCACATCAAAATCTCAGTGCAAAAGTGTTTGTTGACTGGGTTGACTAACCTAGTCAGTGGAAGGGAGCGCTCGTGATAATACCATATTAAGTATTTATACCATGATCTCGGTGATCAAAATTTGGAATCGACTGTCCGACTAAAGTGAGAGTGGACTTGGTGTTGTTGGTCGAATGACTAGTTGTTGGTCGAACATCCTAACTACGATGATCAATATGCAGCCTTTTGTAGAGTCTTTAAGACTGCAGCAACTGGTATATATATTGTCGGATTGTCTTGGTATATACGTTGAGATATATATGATGGTGTATATACCACCTTCCGTAGTCCTAAAACTCTGCAGTAGGTTGCATATTGATCGCCTCCTAACCACTGCCAATTGAAACCCTTTAATGCTCTACTGTCAACCTACACGTGATTTTGTAACTTGTAGAATATGCATATCTATTCTTGTTCTCCCAGTGACATCTCAGCGCCTTTTGATAGGGACACAAAACCGCCAAATCCAAAATTGCAAGACACGTGGTGGATTTTGGGGTGATTGGGTCAGTCAATAGTAATAGAGTCTTAGATGGGAGGAAAAATGTTGAGTGTTGGCATGTAATTAATAGTCAACTTGAATGGGCATTAACATCTGATGAATGGGAGTCATTCGATGGTAGCTATGCTTAAACCATTTATGTCAAAGGACGTTGTTGGCTACACTTTCATTAGTTGAGTCTGTAAAATCCCTACAAGCAAAATTTCTTGTATTTTACTAACAAGAGAGTCTTGTTATAGTTGAATCCTTTGAAGTCATGCACATGCAGTAGATTCATTCAATCATCCTTCATATAATTTTATATACAAACCCCATACAGTTCAAAGATCTCAAATCCAAGCCATGACTCATCAACAGAGAAAAAAGATTGATGAGCATCGAGAGAAGTGAGCATATAGACATTCATCACTTCATTGAAATGTTGACATTGATAGAGAAAATAATTTCAACATCTCAGTGAGTAGAGCACTTACAAAGAGAATTCATGATGAGAATTGAACATGAAAATTTTGCAGTGGTCAAAGGGATTCAAGAAAGAGACGTCATACACACAAACACACACACCAGAGCTTAAAGGAAAGACGATGGCACAAATATTGAACTGATTGAACCCCTTGGTAGAAGAGTTGTAGAGCAATCCCTAGGTTGTGACAATGAAAGTAGTGTAATGGTATAATTGACTAATGTTGCAGATCCTGTCAATTCCATAAAAAGATCCCCCAAGAATGGAAATTCACTGGAGTAGCCCTAGAGAGCACCCCGACGGCTCTTGGGAGGAATACAAACTTGCAAGTGAGTATGCCATTTGGTAGCGCTCAACAAGAAATAGAAAAAATCGATCATATGGATATCTAGGAGTCAGGACATGTGATATGCAGTCATTCAGATCCATTGGAAACCAGTCAAAATAAACCTTGTATACATGTATCTTCCTATATAGCTAGTGATGGTTGTGGCTGATTCAAATATGCAAACTGGTATGAATGGTTGATGCACATTAAGGATATTTCTGCTAGGGTAGAGACTCGGGATATTGTTTCACACTTGCTCAATACGAGCAAGGAATTGAGTGTGGGGAAGATGTTGAGGGGGCCTCTTAGGCCTCATAAATGGCATCATACCTATGAATGTAATATAAGCTAAAGTTGATAAATGTATGTGTATAATGGATAAATGGGCCTAAATGGGTGATTAATTGGAGTGGGTGCAACCACTCCAACCATCCATATAATTGTATAAATACCTATCAAATAATAAATAAAGATGGTAGAACATTCTCCCCAATATATTTGTCTTGATGGTCTCATGTGTGCATGTCATGATGTAGTCTCTTGCTTGAATGTTGGTTGGAAGCATAACCTTCCAACAATTTTCATAAATTATTTTACAAGTCTTAAGATGGATTTAGATATATGGTAAATTTACCTATGTCATCCAAAGTGGAATTTAATAACAGGAGAGGTTGCTTTCATGCACCTAGATTTTGGATTTCATGTAAATTTGAAGGCAAAATTTCCTAGAGTAAAATGTGCACCCTAGTCTCAATTTTGACCCAAATTGAGTGTTTCAACTTGCAGAAGGTGTAGTTTGTGATTCTACACCTATCTATAGCCTTATATTAACATTTGGTGATGGGTGAAATATACATTTTGGTTTGGGTTCACATGCTTGAACTAATATGTATCGTTACATATACAAATCTGAAGTTCTTTATAATGATAGATGATAGATCAATGATGCCACAAGTGAAATATTGTGGTTGTGGACTATTGTTGTATATGAACATATCCAGTCGATTATTTATGCAAGAATGCTTGCATATTAGGGTTTAAGACTATGTATATATAAATATGCAATCTTTCAAAGATATATAACATGCACTATATATATATATATATATATATATATATATATATATTCAATTATGAATGGTCATGGTATGAAAATTACGAGTGTTGAGGAAATTGGGAAAACATTATGTTTGTAGCTAGTGTATGTATTGTAATTTGCATGAACAATTATTGTTTTACAAGCCATATGCATTATCTATACATGTATGTTTCATATTCATAACAACAAAGATGCCTAGTAAAACCCTAGAAATGCACAACATGTTTGTAAAAAGTAAGGCAAGGTTGCATTATACGTTAAATTTTAGTTGTGAAAGTTGTTGGGGGTGTAGTTTATCATACTAGACATGTTCATGTTGTTAATTTTGCAATTGCAAATTTAAGAAGGGTTGTTGTGCAAAAGAGGCAAAGTTTTCCTTGTAATTTGAAAGGTCAAAATTATAGTAAGTGACCAAATTCAAATGCATGCCCAAGCTTCCATGTAACTCCATAAATTGTTTTATAAGTTTTAATGTGGATTTAGATATATGA